>JACDJE010000225.1:563399-843426 GCA_016647715.1 Pavo muticus | reverse complement strand
GAGGTGCCCCAGGTGGAGCCTGGCGAAGGGCAGTGGATGCATTGGCTGTGCTCTGTGTGCCAGTGTTCTCATGGCTGCAGCCTGCCGATGCCACTGGGCAGCCAGGGCCTTTCCCCAGCTCTCCTGCAAATGCCTCCATCGTAGAATCTTCACCTCTTCTAATCTGCTTCAACTGGAAAACACAATTAGCTTCCCGACTGCCAGTTCTGGGGCCACTGAGGTGAGGACCGAGGGAGCCATCACATGTATTTCACCATGGACATTTCTGCAAGGGATCTGTCTCAGAATGAATTACTCCGCGACACTGTAAATGACACAGAACCTGGTGCAAGTGGTGAGGCCAGGTAGGTGACAAATGTGATAAAGGTGGGGTGCTGTCAGCAAATGAGAATGCTTTGAAACAGGCAAAATAAGTGAGGGCGTCTATCAAATACTCCAGCAGGGCTCCCTCTGGACTGCGGTGGGTGAATCGTGGTCTGTCCAGTGTTTCACAGAACATTCTCTCTGAAGCTAAAAGGGCGACTTTCATCCTCTGATTAGATTTTGGACACGTGGCTTCAGATTGCATTACACTTCAAGGGAAAGTTCTTCTTTTATGTTGGGTCCCAGATTGCACTCCTACTGAAGAAAAATTACATTTGCTCCCCAGAAAATGATTGTATAGAGCTTGGCCCTAGGAATAAGGACAATTAGAGAGCATCTGGGCAGAGGAGACGAGTGCTGCACAGTGGCCTAATGGCATTAGGAATGAAGTGAGCCATACGAGGTGCAGCAGCTCCAGGGGGACCAGTCCTGCCCTGCTGCCTGTGCTCCTGCGCAGCATTCAGTGCTGGGGTGATGCCTGCACGTGGCAGTGAGAGGAGGCCACAGCTCCTGCACTCCCTCCTAGCCCCAGACTCCCCAAACTTGACCTCTTTTTGGTGCTTTTGGCCGCTGTCACATTTGCAGTGTTTTGATGGAGGGCTTCTTTGTTTTCCAGCCGCAGCGCAGCCAAGAGCCGCAGCACATTAGTCAGAACAGTTCTTAGAAACTGCAAGCTGTTACTTACAGGAAAGTTGCCGTAATTGAAATCTGCTATTTGTCATAATTATGTAAACTAATATATGTCGAAAATGTCAAGTGCATACTTTCCTTCTCGATGGTGGTGCTCAGTGAGTGCAGGCCCGGGCAGCCCCACTGACCCCATGCATTCGGTGCTGCGAGTTGGGGCAGGCACAGGGCTGCCATGCAGCTCCCTGCATGCTCACTGCTGCCTGGGTGTTCACTCCACCAAGGTGAGTGCAGCCCTGTGTTAGCACAGCCTGCTCACCACTGCAGCCCTGCCTTTGGGGAGCACTAGCCTGAGTATGAGGCTGCAAAGTGCTTCATAATTATTTTCCCCTCTGCCATGTGTGGCAGCTGACTTACAAATGCCATTTTCACTCCTTTTTGTCACCTCCCTTTGGGAAAAACACTCATCTTCCCACTTCCTGCCCAAAGGTTGTGCAGCACGAGATGGCAGCAGGAGGCTCCATCGCTCAGCCACACCTCAGCAAACCCACACCACAGGCACCTGCTGAGGAGCGCTGTGCTCAGTGGGCCCGGGTGCTGCTCGGGGCAAGCTTTGGCTTGGAGTCACGTCCCCATCCCATTGCATGGACCCCTGTGATGCTGTGGCAGTGCTCCGGAGTGGAAGGAAGTCAAGCATGAGGGTATCTGATCTATCAGCAGTGAACATTAATTTGCCTGCAGAAGTGTGGTCCTTGAGAGAGTGAATATGAAGTGGACTGGAACTGGAACAGGTTGCCCAAGGAGGCTGTGGATGCCCCATCCCTGGAGCCATTCAAGGCCAGGCTGGATGTGGCTCTGGGCAGCCTGGTCTGGTGGTTGGCGACCCTGCACACAGCAGGGGGTTGGAACTGCATGAGCGTTGTTGTCCTTTTCAACCCAGGCCATTCTGTGAAGTGATGACCATAGATATCAATACCCTTCAGAAGGCAGAGCATTCTGCCATTTCCTCTCATTCTTTTAATAGGTTGGGTCAGCAGAAATACAGGATGTAGGGTGAACGTGGAGCGATGAGCAAGCTGCTCTTAAAAAGGCTACAGTGGTGCATCTACTTTGCTATCTAGAATCACTGAAGAAGCTGAAGCGAAGGGCTCGGGTTGGGTTTCTCCTGGGCTGTGCCTCCGCAGCACTGCAGCTCCTTGGCTCGTGTCAGCACTGAGCTAGTTTGGAAATTACCAGAGCTNTTTAGAATAAGTAGGATTGAGTGCATTTGGCTGCACTGCCATTCTAGCTGCTTACACAAGAGGGCACGTTCAGTACGCTGCAGTGAACCGAGCCTGTCTGCGTGGCAAGCAGACTTGGAGGGGATTTCAGTAGTACGCAGGCACCAGTGTCCAGGTTAAAGGGTTACCAGTAGGATTCTTCTGTAATTAGACTGGTTTACTGAAATCTGATCTGCTAGTCAAAAAATACATGGAAAGTTAGGATTAAAGATCTGTGAAATCATTTCAGTTTCTCATTTTAGAATAACAGTGCATCTTTGAACGCTTAAGCTGTCAAAAGGTAGTTGCTCAGTAGTGGATGTCAGTGGCTGAGCACATGGGAAAACCAGCTTCTTAGCTTCCTTCATAGCTGGGGAGAGGACTCTTCCCCTTGCATGGCACAGTGTGATGGGTGATCTGAGGAACCAGAAGTGGAAAACAAACATCAGGGGATTTCATACTGCAGGTGGTACATGTCAACCTTTCTCCACATGCTTAAAATAGAGCTTTTAGGTACTGCTTACCAGAAATTTTAACATATGTCTGGAAGGAAGAGAGAAAGTTTTTCTCAATTTCAGTTCCAGATTATTAAGTCTCCACTTCTTCCTCACTGTTCTTTGGAATTACTGTCCTGACATTCTGGGAGATGGAAGCCACTGGCTTCAGCACAGCTGACATAAGGTGCAGTAATTGGTGACAAAGTCTCTCTCGGTCTATGGTTATCCAGCAGGTGGCATGTAAAAGCTGTGAAGTCCTCGTGGATCCACAGGGAATGCTGGCAGGTCGTCAATTTCCTTGATTGTTTTCCAGTAAGAATAACGTATCTTAGAATAAAATCTGCTTTTTTTCTTCTTCTTGCAGGGCTGTCATGACTCACGCTTCAGTGCCTAAAGCAGATAGAGAAGCTCTTGGAATCAGTGATACATTGATTCGCCTGTCGGTTGGTTTAGAAGATGAGGAAGATTTACTGGAGGACCTGGATCAAGCTCTGAAAGCTGCAGTAAGTTGATTGTTCACTCACTGCCATCACTCTAAAAAGGATTTGCTCTCCAATCCTCTGCCTTTCTCACTAATCACGTGTGAACTCTCATCATTTATCCTGAATCTCAGGAACAAGTTAATGAAGTGATGCAGCAACCGTCTCCTCACGATTTTTGCTTCACTTAGCTTTTAAGTTACTCAGAAATGTACTTTATGGAGTGCATGTAAACCTCTGCAGCAGGGTTTGCAATCCACATCAGTCACAGTTCATGTGGATTCCTGCTGCAAACGGGATGTCCTTGGAGCCCAAGCAGCAAAGATAGCTGCTTGAGTCAGCCTGAATGGAGACCGATTAGGCACCGAAGCGCTTGGCAGGAGTGCTTGCACTTCCAGTCTGTCACGTCGTGTGTCAGAGAGCACGGTGCCACTGGGGGGTAAAAAGTGAGTGTGAGCTGTGCTCCAGTTTGAGCAGACGTATAGCGGTTTGATGTGCTGTACAGACAGGACAGTATTGTTTTTCTCTAACTGGTGCTATGGAATGCCAGTAGCAATTAGCATCAGTAACAGCACAGGTTTCTGTATGCCAGCAGAGGTGATGAAGAAAATCTAGTGCTAAAATGTATCCTATTTATGCAAAAGAAAAAAGGTGCCTGGTCAGTGTAGGTGCACTGCCTAATTATCTCACATTGCTCCTTCTCATTGTAGGTCCCAGACCCTAAGGCTTTGAAATGACAGCTGAAACCTGAAGTTGGAAGTTAGATGTTGAAACGTCTAAAGAAGATGACGCAGAAAATCAAATTGCTAACAATTTTTCTTTGATATTCCTTTGAGAACTGAAATCTTTTCCATCGAACTCTGGATTCGTGGGGAGTTGTCGCTTTGTAGCACCATGCTGTTCTGGTTGTACACTGCTGTGCACTTTGATACGAAGCCTGTGCTGTTCTGTGTGTCCATTTCTGCTGTGCTGTAATCCTTTGTCTTTGGGATTGGTGGGTCAGTAACTTGTGTTTGAGAGCAGCCACGAGACACACTCAGGAATATTGTCACGATTCTCATAGGGAGATGGATGTTCCTCATTGCCTTACTAATGCTTTAGGGGTGTTAGCTCAGTGGGGTTTGTTCCTGCTAATGCTCTTCAGGATGCAAATCTTGTTTTTCTCATCTCTTCTAATCCAACAGTTTAACCTAAATATTGCTGATAACGTTTAGATTTTTTTAATGAGGTTTTGAAATCTGGTTTAGTAGTTTTTCACCTCATGAGATTGTATGCAATACTGAAGCAAAATCCAATACCTGGTTAGCAGTGGTAACTTGGTAAAGGTGATTCTCTGACTTAAAAAAACAAAAAAACAACAACAAAAGCTAATTGTGCCAATGATTTGGTTTTCAGAATTAGGACCGTTTTGATTAAAATACACTTTGAATCTCTCTGATATCTTCTTGTTGTGATATCTGGGTATGCTGCTTGCGTTCTGCATCAGTTGATAAAGTGACCCTCAATCTGTTTGAATTCTTTTATAGGAAAATGACATCACTGATGGACACTGGAACAGGTTGCCCAAGGAGGCTGTGGATGCCCCATCCCTGGAGGCATTCAAGGCCAGGCTGGATGTGGCTCTGGGCAGCCTGGTCTGGTGGTTGGCGACCCTGCACACAGCAGGGGGTTGGAATGAGATGAGCATCGTGGTCCTTTTCAACCCAGGCCATTCTTTGGTGTTTTTACTTTTGTCAAGAAACAGGAATTCCGATGTGTAACAGCTTACCATGCTAACTGCAGTGTTCAGGCAGGCAAGGCTTTCCCTCAGACAGGAGTGTGACTCACAGAAGGGCACCTATTTGCAGATGAGGGCTGTGCTGCATGGAGCTGCTGCTGTGGCCTTTGGCAGCATCCACACCGGGCTCAGGCCCACCAGCTTTCTCAGCCAGGCCTGGGCTGTGCTTTTCTTCTCTTTCATTTTCCTAATGGGAGCTGATAGGAGATGCTGCTTGATGACTTCTCTCTCATCAGCTATTCAAAAGCGAGAAGTTTAGATGAAACATTCATTTGCATCTTAGCCCTAGAAGTGTTAATTATGATTCATTCTCTGCTAACCTGTCTGGAAGGAGGGTGAGACGTCACAGATAGCTGTTCACTGATTTCTGCAGGATAAACATTGCTACTGAGCACTCAGGACATACATATATTTGACCCTAAGCGTAAAAGCATTATTTGACATTATGACATTAATTCCAAGGGAAGGACTTCAGCAAATAATTCTTCTTCTATGTAACTATGAGTACAGCTTTATAACTATTGATCCGCTTGGGTACCTAGAAGACAGAAAATACAGCCGTGGTGGATTATTCACTCCTCCTTTTGCTCTGTATTGCTGTGTTTTGGCAACGACAAGAGGAGAGCAAGCACTCCCTTTCTTTGTTTCTTTTCATAACTTCATAACTGAGAAAGACACAAGGCGGGCTTGCGCAGAAGTTGTTTTTGCTACTTAAGACATGATCATGGTATGGAGACAACGGGGTTTCTTTGGCTGCCTTTCATAGGTACGAAAAAAAGAAGTGTGGAGGTGCCCCAGGTGGAGCCTGGCGAAGGGCAGTGGATGCATTGGCTGTGCTCTGTGTGCCAGTGTTCTCATGGCTGCAGCCTGCCGATGCCACTGGGCAGCCAGAGCCTTTCCCCAGCTCTCCTGCAAATGCCTCCATCGTAGAATCTTCACCTCTTCTAATCTGCTTCAACTGGAAAACACAATTAGCTTCCCGACTGCCAGTTCTGGGGCCACTGAGGTGAGGACCGAGGGAGCCATCACATGTATTTCACCACGGACATTTCTGCAAGGGATCTGTCTCAGAATGAATTACTCCGCGACACTGTAAATGACACAGAACCTGGTGCAAGTGGTGAGGCCAGGTAGGTGACAAATGTGATAAAGGTGGGGTGCTGTCAGCAAATGAGAATGCTTTGAAACAGGCAAAATAAGTGAGGGCGTCTAGCAAATACTCCAGCAGGGCTCCCTCTGGACTGCGGTGGGTGAATCGTGGTCTGTCCAGTGTTTCACAGAACATTCTCTCTGAAGCTAAAAGGGCGACTTTCATCCTCTGATTAGATTTTGGACACGTGGCTTCAGATTGCATTACACTTCAAGGGAAAGTTCTTCTTTTATGTTGGGTCCCAGATTGCACTCCTACTGAAGAAAAATTACATTTGCTCCCCAGAAAATGACTGTATAGAGCTTGGCCCTAGGAATAAGGACAATTAGAGAGCATCTGGGCAGAGGAGACGAGTGCTGCACAGTGGCCTAATGGCATTAGGAATGAAGTGAGCCATACGAGGTGCAGCAGCTCCAGGGGGACCAGTCCTGCCCTGCTGCCTGTGCTCCTGCGCAGCATTCAGTGCTGGGGTGATGCCTGCACGTGGCAGTGAGAGGAGGCCACAGCTCCTGCACTCCCTCCCAGCCCCAGACTCCCCAAACTTGACCTCTTTTTGGTGCTTTTGGCCGCTGTCACATTTGCAGTGTTTTGATGGAGGGCTTCTTTGTTTTCCAGCCGCAGCGCAGCCAAGAGCCGCAGCACATTAGTCAGAACAGTTCTTAGAAACTGCAAGCTGTTACTTACAGGAAAGTTGCCGTAATTGAAATCTGCTATTTGTCATAATTATGTAAACTAATATATGTCGAAAATGTCAAGTGCATACTTTCCATCTCGATGGTGGTGCTCAGTGAGTGCAGGCCCGGGCAGCCCCACTGACCCCATGCATTCGGTGCTGCGAGTTGGGGCAGGCACAGGGCTGCCATGCAGCGCCCTGCATGCTCACTGCTGCCTGGGTGTTCACTCCACCAAGGTGAGTGCAGCCCTGTGTTAGCACAGCCTGCTCACCACTGCAGCCCTGCCTTTGGGGAGCACTAGCCTGAGTATGAGGCTGCAAAGTGCTTCATAATTATTTTCCCCTCTGCCATGTGTGGCAGCTGACTTACAAATGCCATTTTCACTCCTTTTTGTCACCTCCCTTTGGGAAAAACACTCATCTTCCCACGTCCTGCCCAAAGGTTGTGCAGCACGAGATGGCAGCAGGAGGCTCCATCGCTCAGCCACACCTCAGCAAACCCACACCACAGGCACCTGCTGAGGAGCGCTGTGCTCAGTGGGCCCGGGTGCTGCTCGGGGCAAGCTTTGGCTTGGAGTCACGTCCCCATCCCATTGCATGGACCCCTGTGATGCTGTGGCAGTGCTCCGGAGTGGAAGGAAGTCAAGCATGAGGGTATCTGATCTATCAGCAGTGAACATTAATTTGCCTGCAGAAGTGTGGTCCTTGAGAGAGTGAATATGAAGTGGACTGGAACTGGAACAGGTTGCCCAAGGAGGCTGTGGATGCCCCATCCCTGGAGCCATTCAAGGCCAGGCTGGATGTGGCTCTGGGCAGCCTGGTCTGGTGGTTGGCGACCCTGCACACAGCAGGGGGTTGGAACTGCATGAGCGTTGTTGTCCTTTTCAACCCAGGCCATTCTGTGAAGTGATGACCATAGATATCAATACCCTTCAGAAGTCAGAGCATTCTGCCATTTCCTCTCATTCTTTTAATAGGTTGGGTCAGCAGAAATACAGGATGTAGGGTGAACGTGGAGCGATGAGCAAGCTGCTCTTAAAAAGGCTACAGTGGTGCATCTACTTTGCTATCTAGAATCACTGAAGAAGCTGAAGCGAAGGGCTCGGGTTGGGTTTCTCCTGGGCTGTGCCTCCGCAGCACTGCAGCTCCTTGGCTCGTGTCAGCACTGAGCTAGTTTGGAAATTACCAGAGCTGAATGGGAAATCTGCATCTTTCTCATGATTTAAGAGGACTACAATTATTAAAACTATAGGCATTTTTTGAAGTGTATTTCTGAACTCTTTGTTGGATCCAAAATCTGTAATTTTCTAAGGAGCACAAGAAAATGAATATGAGAGGTTCTCTGAGAAATGGGGCACCTTTGCTCCCTGTGCTAGGCTGTAAATCCAGGTCAGAGCTGTGTTCTACTCTTAGGAAATGTGATGTGCTTTTGGCAGCAGCAATATTTATTCAAGTCGCAGCACTGCAATGTTCAGACTGCAGCCAGGACTGAATCCTGTCTGTCTCTCAGACGTACATTGCTGTTAACTGCTTCACGTAGCCACCCACAATCGATTCGTTTAGGTTTGCACAGCCCTCACCCAGTAAAACAGCACTGCTGCAGCCCGCCCCGTGCAGCTGAGGCCGTTGTGCTGCAGCAGTAAAGTCACTGCAAATTCATCTTTGGCAGAGGAGCTGGAAAGGATTCTCATGGCTCCCATATAAGGAATAGGAACATTCCCATTGCTCACAGTCCCCTGGTCTCATTAAAAGCCTCGTTTAACGAGCAGGTGAGGTCAGCCCCACCACGCAACCTCACGCCGAGTCTCATCACATCGTTGTTGTTTCTGGACGTGCAATTTGTGTGTGAGAGGCTGGCAGGGTTTCCTTGTGGCACGTGTGCAGAGCACCTCCTTGCAGCCCAGCCCCATGGAATGGGAGCGCATCGGGGCCGGAGAGCTTCCCTCCTCTCTGGCTGGGAAGCTGCATAGTTAATGTTTGTGATATTTGCGTGTCTGCCTGTATTCCCAAGGCATCTGCTGAGTTCTCACCATGGCACCACGAGTGGCACAGGAATTACTGCGTGAAGTTGGCTTTGAAAAGCTTCATACGTTTCACAAAAGGAATACTGGATTTCCACAGAACAGAACAGAATTCCATTTCACATGGGAGTATTTCCCAAGAGAGCGTGTCACAGGCTCTGAGAATGAAGAAAATCTTTATATTTAGATTATATTAATCATTGCTCTCTTCTCCTCTTTTGAGCTTCCATGAGGACAGATGAACGTCAAAGGAATTCTTCCCCTCGGATCCATGGAGAAGAGCAGAAACAGACCCGCTGGAGGCACGGCGGTGCTGGCTGTTCCCAGGCTCCATGTCAGGATTTGTGTGCTTACTTTTGGAGAGCGATTTCAGCCAGCAGCAAATTCACAGCCCGTCTCAGCAATGTGTCAAGATGGGAAACGGGAAGCTTAGATGTGAAATTTAGAAGGTTTGAGATACGAGAACAAACATTTGCCTGCAGTGTGAACTATCTTAGGATCCAGTTGGGATGCTTCTGCTCGTAGGTAAAATAGAATAGAGGGTGGTCATGGATGGAAGCAAGTTGGAGAATAACCTACGAACACGCAAAAACAATCAAATGTCCCAAATCTTAAAAGCTCTCCCAGATTCCCAGCATTTTGCTCGTTGAACTTCAGTTTGCTGCCTTTTGGATGGGAGCTGCTCCCCTCAGACTCGCAGTGTCACCCCACAGGTTCAGCTTCTGAGGCAGCTGAGCTTTTCTGCAGGTTCAGCTCGGGGACTGTGTCTGCCCGCTGCTTTCAGGACATAGCAGCTGAATGATGATCAGCGCAAGCCGTTCTGCCTGGCCTGGCTCCACAGCTGCCTCTCTCTGCTTCCTTCTGCAGCCTCTGTGTCACCCATGTCTCACATGCTGCAACCTCACATGAAAAATGAAGCTAAAGAGCTTTGTGACTAACGCCGTTAAATCCCTTTTATTCTTTCATCTCCGAAATGCACATTGTGTTACTATTAAATGTCTGTTCTAAGCTGCTGAGCTTCCCTTATGCCAAACACAAAGCAGCTGCATCTTTCTTTTGGCAGCAGAAGGTGCCATGCTTGCTCTGTGGGTGTTCCCTCTGCTTACTGCTTCTGCTTAGCGCCTTGAGCTCTCCTGTTTGCTTCCACAGTCAGAGGAGAAACTGATTCACCCCTCTCCCCTTAAGAACTGCCTTCCCCAAAGAAACCCATTATTGTTTAAAGGGACACAAAAGTTAACCTGGCACGCTGAAACCCGCAGGCAAAGCTGTCTCCTTTTCTCTGCTCCTCCCTGCCTTTCATCCAGAGGTGTCTTCACCTGGAGAACTCTGCTGCTGTCCTACTTCACCCATGGCTGTTAGCTGATGGTGCTGCCTTTTCCAAAGGCTTGTTTTGGAATAGGTTCAGTTCCTCATACCAAATCCTGCATGAGGGCTTCCACACCACAAGCAATTTACCTAAGCTCCTGGTGAAGTGACATCTTTGCAAGCAACAGCCACAGCTCTCGTGAGCAGACTGCTCCCTCCATCCAGCTCCATCCTCCCCATCCAGCTCAGATTTCCCAGCGCCCACCCTTCACTGCAGCAGGAAGGCTGCAGCCTTTGGTGCTTGTTGGTGCTTTGGCCAGGTCTGCGGGCATGGGGAGCCCACCCCATGTCAGGCGCTGCTGTGCTGCTCCCGTGTCCCTCTGGCAGTGTGTCCCACGCTGCTCTCAGCAGGTGACCCATCATTTTCGGAAGGGAAAAGTCACTCCTCATCCCTAACCCTGAGATATCTTTTTCTCTGTTGTTAATGAAAACCATTCTGAAGTCTATGTTTGGCTTTCTTTTTTATCTTGGAGCAAAATTCATGCCAGCTGGATCACTGGGCCCAATATAATCTGTGAAAGATCCCCGGGGCTCAAACAAACAAATGCTTGCACTTGCAGCAAAGGATGCATTCAATTTGCTCCATGTTAAATCCACCCTTCGAGGCAAAACAAAACCAAAGGCATCACAAGACTTTGAGCAGAGGAGCTGCGTGGCTCCCACGTCCCGCCCACAGCACAGAGGTGGGTGCCCACCCGTGGCAGCGGCGCGGCGCGGTCCCGGCGCTGTTCGTGTGGCCGTGTCTGCTTCTTGTAAGGAGAGTGTCACCACCCCGTCGGGAACAGTGCCATCTGCTTCACCGCTGTCCAAAGAGTGCTGTTTGCGTCCATGTATGGATGTGTTTGTGCTGGGAACCTGATAATGAAATACAGGGATGCAGAGGGGATGACAGGTGTGGATTTTCATCAGTTGTCGCCTTGCGGTGGGCGGGCCGTCCGTTAATTACCCGGGGAGATGCGGGTTGCTGTGGTCCCATTCGTGAAGGGGACGGGGTGCTCCATGGGGAGGCTGAGAAGCAGGGAATGAGGCAGCAGCTCAGTGATGGGTTGGTAGGGCAGCTGGAAGGGCCCTGGGCAGCTGGCAGCTCCTTGGGACTGTGCCAGCCCTGCTCAGCTTTCAGAGAATTCACCAGATGCTCTGTTGGGTTTTGTTCTGAGAACAGCATTCATAGAGCCAAGTTGTGGTAAAAGAGAAGTGGCTGCTGAAAGATGATCAGACTCCTGAAATTACAGAACCAAGGAACATCCTGAGTTGGAAGGGATGCCCATCAAGTCCAAACCCCAGCTCCGTGCGCAGCTTCCCAAAACCCAAACCCTATGGCTGAGAGCGGTGTCCCAGCACTCCCTGAGCTCCAGCAGCTCGGGGCCGTGCCCACCACCCTCAGCCCCACCTGACCCTCCCCTGACACAGACCCACACTGTGCCCTCAGGCCCTGCTGCTGTCACACAGAGCAGAGCTCACCGCTGCCTCTGCACTCCCTGTGAGGCTATAGGGCTGTCATGAGGAGCTGTAGGGCCACCATGAGGAGCTGTTGGGCCATGAGGAACTGTACGGCCACCATGAGGAGCTGTAGGGCTGCCATGAGGAGCTGTAGGGCTGCCATGAGGAGCTGTAGGGCCGCGAAGAACTGTAGGGCTGCCACTAAGCCTCCCTTCAGCATCCTCTTCTCTGAGCTGATTTATTCCATAAGCAGCTTATGGGGTCTGTAAAACTCATTTTGGGGATCTCCTGGCTGGTGCAGCTTCCCTGCACCAGACAAGTGAACATGGATGGCACAAAGAGGAATCCCATCCCTGGTGCTTTTTGCATAAAGCCTCTCACCGGCGTTGGTTTAGCTATGAGATAAGTGGGAGTGGTGAGCAGGAGATTGGCACGAGGTGTCTTTTGTCGAATCTCACTGCCATTTTAAAACTCAGAAGTGCTATTTCCAGTCCTTGGATCTCCTTTGTACTAAATCCCAGTTTATGTTTTCTTTAAAAGGTTGTGCTAAGATGAATAAAGAAACCCACAAGTCAGTTTGCAGATTTTGCTGTCGGCCCTTAACGATCTGCTAAAAATAACGTGGATGATTCATCTTCACATCTATTGAAACAGGAGTGTTTGCTCTGGGCAGCTGTCCTTGGTCTGCAGCACACGAGGCCAGACGATCGGTGTCAGCAGACCAAGGGAGCCCACGGAGATTCTCTTCTATTTCAGGGCAATGCAAATGCTCCTCAGGGTCCCGGTGGTTCTCCAGGGCAGCAGCCCAGCTCTGCGTGCAGGGCCCGGCCTGAAGGTCTGGGGATGTCTCTGGCATGTCTGGATGTGGATGCCCCGTCCTCATAAGGTCATTTGTAACACTAAACAGAGGTATTTCAACATAAGTATTTAAACAGATGTGGTTTTAGACAGAAATATTCAAACAGCATGCTCAAGGAGACCTACAGTGCTCGGTATTACCTAGCCTTCTACCAGGGGCTGTTGATGTCCTGATAACACAATAAGAACTGCTGTAACAGCTGTTTTTTAACTGCCCTTGACTCATCAGTTGTGCAGGGGCTCTTCAGCTCTCCAGCCAAACCTCCTTCAGCTCCACAGCATCCTTTGCCCAAGGAGGCTGTGGATGCCCCATCCCTGGAGCCATTCAAGGCCAGGCTGGATGTGGCTCTGGGCAGCCTGGTCTGGTGGTTGGCGACCCTGCACACAGCAGGGGTTGGAACGAGATGAGCATTGTGGTCCTTTTCAACCCAGGCCATTCTATGGTTCTATGATTAAAGGTTTCACATGGCTACACCTCCTCTGCCCTCAGAGATGCAGTGGAAATATGTGCAGAACTGTCCCAAGATGCAAACCCACATCTTCACCCCTATCCCAGCCACGTGCTTCACTGCTCAGTGCTAATGGTAGCTTCCCTGCTTTGTAGGAGCCGGCTGCTTTGCACACATGCATTCACATGTGCAAGCTGGAGGATTTCTTTGCCAAACAAGCATATAGAGATGTACATTAATATCCGATGGCAATGATGTGCAAAGGTCTGAGGCTGTGACCAGAGCTGGCACAGTGCTGCTGGACAACGTCGGGCATGAACCAGCACTTAACAGTTTGCAAGCATACATGAGGCTGAAATTTGTTTGCAAATTACTTTGCAGCTGCTGACCGAAAATAAATAGACTTTCTGAAATGTGCAGCAGTTTGTGAATATCTCCTTAATGTGGAAAAAGTCTGTTTCCTCAAGTAACCAATTTGCTGTTTGTAATTGGAGTGTGTCTGCTCATGTCGGGCTGCAGCACTTCCAGCCGGTGAGGGCAGGAGCCTGCAGCACCAGGGATGAGGAAAACGCAGGGCAAGAGCTGTCTTCTAGGTTGTCTTTTAACGAGCAGCAAGTTTTTAAACCAAAAGGTAACTGCATAAAAGGGTCTGGGAAAGCGTGGTGTGTTTTTGCACATGTGTATGATGAGCTGAGCAGGGGGCTCTCACCTGTAGTGCTTCAATGAATGAAGGGAGGCGTGAAGCATGCAAACACGGCCCATCCGTCTGAAGCTGTGTTTATTTAAAACCTGCTTTTTATCACCGAGCCTAGGAAGGATAAAGTGTCTGTGTTTGACTATGCAAGAAAAATATTTATGCAGCTGCAGAACTTCCCCAGGTCACTGTGCCGGGTGCCAGGAGGCTCTCCGCGGCCTCAGCCCTCCTTCCAGAGCCTGACTGCGCCTGGGAGGGAGGGAAGGGCTGCATGTCATGGGGGAGGGAAAGCAGAGCTGCCCCCCTTCTGCCTAGAAGCTGGGGAGATTTGGTAAGAAATAACAGCTATTTAGGAGCGTGGTAGGAAATCGTTAACTGAGAGTGCTCCCAAAAGTCTGCACCGCAAATAGGCTTTATCCCTTAGACAGCTGCTGCAGTAAGGACCACAGCTCTACCCAGTAATCAGGGGTGCAGCTCCTTATATAGCTCTTAATGTGCTCATTGTGGCAGCTGCATTTAGGAAACCTGGTTCATTTATTTACTCTGTGGTGCACAGTAACTCCCGCACCTTGCTTTGCTGTCCGTAGCGCTGACAGAAGAGAGCCCCACATTTCTTGGCTTGTTGATCAGCCAGCTCACAGGACTGCTCCCAGCCTCCCCGCTGGAGCAGAGGGTGTTCAGGACGCCTGCTCAGGATTTGCACAGCAATCTGCCCTGGCTGCTTTTCCCACTGTGTCCAATGCTTGGCCGTGGGACTGGAGATGGCTGCTGGCACCTGGGAGCAGGCTGTGGGAAGGAAGATGTGCTGCACAAAGGTGATTGCTTGCTGAAATTTCTTTCTCCCCTATGGTTTTAAAGCACTAATGAAATAAGACTGCATGAAAATTAATTGCCCAGGGACTGGGGAGTTCAGGAACACTTTTGTTGTTAACCATACTCATTTGCCACCGACTGAAAATTGCATCCACTTTCCAAATGAGTGTTTAATGCCCAGGAAATGAATTGCAAGCAGATGCAGCCCTGCAGCCTTTCTGCATCCCAGATGCTGGGTCTTCCCCTATGCTACACGGGCAGAGCCAGTGCTGCAGGCTCTGCTGGGTTTGGGCACCGCTGAGTGTGCTCAAGGAGCCCTGTGCCTCCCAAGGAGGGAAGGACACCCCAAAGTGAACCTTGTGCAGTGGCAGGGTCACATTTGCATGAGTTCTCTAGACGTACTCAAGATACATCTTCCATCGCATCACATCTCATTGCATCCCATCCCATCACATCCCATCCCCTCACATCCCATCCCATCCCGTTCTATCCCATCACATTGCATCCCATTCCATTGTATCCCACCCCACTACATCCCATCCCTTTCCATCCCGTTCCATTCTGCCCCATCCCATGCTGTCCCACCCTGCATCCCATGCCTTCCCATCCCGTCCCATCCTATCCCACCACACCAGGTTGTTGAAGTGAACATTTTGTTCTTGATTGTGTGCAAGTGATGTGGTTACCACAGACTGACAGCATCATGGTACAGTTTGAGCTGGAAGAGACCTTTCAGATCACCCAGTCCCAGTGCCCTGGTTTTGTTTTCCTGTCATTTTCCAAGAAAACTCACCCCAAAGCCCGGGCAGATAGAACTCTGTGGTTTGCAGAGCATTTCTGATGTAGACAGGCAGGAGCAGAGGGGCCAATACAGCAAATATTGGGTTCACCAGGCTCCTTGTTGCAATTATGTGCTATGGATTCCTCAACTGGAAGAAATTATCATTCCTTCTTTCCAGACTTCATGGTGGAAGGGAAGAAGTTCATTCCCAGCACAACTTGCAGAAAATATATTAAATATTGACAGTAATTAGATTAGCCTGGGTCAGTCCATTATTGATATTAATTCGATTAGATTGAATTGAAGAGGAAGCGATGTTTAACTGAATGCCTGTAATAAATGAGGAAGAAGGTAGCGGCGGAGCTTTCCTCCTCCATTAACAATAAACAGATCAGAAAACAACGTTAAGCTCTGCCGGTCCCTCACCCACGGGCTGTGAGATGGAGCTGCCGCTAAGCAGTGTGACGGCTGCTGCTGTGACTTCTGCTCACTGCATGCTCAGCACCGTGGTGCAGCACATCCAGCCTGCGATGGGTGGCACACAGGGGGCACGGCCAGCAGCCATGTGCTCACGTCCATCAGCCTCACGGTGCCAGGGTGGCTGTGACACAACGCACTGAGCAGCTCAGCAGCAGGGTAATAGCAGCGCATCCAGCACGGACCTGGAGTCTAAAGGCACAACAGGGTGAGAGATAACGGTCACCCACTGTGCCAGGGGAGGGTCAGCTTGTATGTCAGGAGAAATCTCTTCTTCAAAGAGCGCTCAGCACTGCACAGCTGCCCAGGGGTGGGGGTCACATCCCTGGGGGTGTTCAGAGCCGTGGGGATGTGGCACTGGGGGACGTGGGCAGTGGGCATGGGAGGGTGGGCTGGGGTGGGATCTCAGAGAGCCTTTCCAACCTGAATGACTCTGTGATGACTCTACGACAGCCTGTGGTTGTTGGCTGCAGCTGTGTAAAACTGGAGACCAAAGGCATATCGAGTTCTCCTCCCATCCTGCTCGCGATGACTGACCTATTTTTATGATTTCACAGTGCTGCCGGCTCCATCTTCCAGCAGAGGTGGGCTATTCGTGCAGTTCATGAAGCCACTGGCACTTTTCAGAAGGAAACCAAGCTCTTCATTTCACAGGGAAACTGCTTTGGGGTGTTTTTTTGAGATTAGGTTGAGTTCTGTTGGTTGAGTAGAGAAATTTAATCCCACAAACAAACTGGATGACCACAACTAATGACAACGTCCTATTCCATGTCACCATCTCCTAATACAGAGCACAGCACTTTCCCTCTCCACGTGCAGGTTTCCTGTGACGGGCTGTGCCTTAACACTACTTTCCTCGATCTGCTTCTCCAGAGCTGAATGGGAAGCAGGGCTGCCTTCCAGGAGAGGTCAGGCTGTTTATCCTGCCCTGTTGCTATGGCTGCAAGGTTTTCTCCCAGGGATGTTAACCAGGAGGAATTCCAGCTGTGGGATGTGAGCCGTGCCCTAAAGCCAATGTCCTGCTGCCCATGTCCTACAGCCAATGTCTTGCTGCCTGTGTCCTACAGATGGTGTCTTATAGCCAGCGTCCTGCTGCCTCCTGCAGCCTGGTTCTGACCTGCCCATATGGCTCTAAATTGACTTCTGACACTGTGAAGTGAGAAGGATGAAACAGACAGAACAGAGAGAGGCATTCTTCACATGCATGAGATAAATACGCTGTGCTTCAGATGGGCTGAATGCTCGCTTTTGTTAATGGCCATCCATATAATCCCAGAGACATCACGGCTCTTAAGCAATAATGTGTATTTATTGCCCTCCTGACTGTCCTCACGCATTGAGTTCAGACATCTTAGTTAAATTTGGTATGGCATGTGCACCAAAACCAGGGGAAAGCACTGACGAATTCACTGCTTTTGCTGTGGCTTTGGGAGCACAGCAGTTCTTCTAACGTGCCTTTAAATCACATGTAACTCATGGCAAAAGGCAGATCAGGGAGCTGAGTGTTCAGCCACCAGCCTGCCAGGGATCTGCTGGCACGTGTGTGCTCGTGGGGCTGTGCCTGGCACTGTGCTGGGGCCCTGTGAGCCTGGGGCACTCTGGAAGCGGCACGCAAGGGCAGTGCTCAGGAGTGGGATGAGACAGCAGTGCTGGAGCGGTGCCGGGGGGCACTGATGCACCGATGAGTTCAGCTGTATTTTATGCAGTGCTTTTCCTTGCCTATGTTGCATTCCTGAGCACCACCTCCCTCTGACAGAAAAATCCTTCTTTTTTATTACAAATTCCTGTTAATTTGCACTCCTCCAAGGGGCTGTTTGTTCCCATGGCTCCAACAGAAGAGCGTTGATGCAAAGCCACTGAAGTTTGCAGCCACGGAGAGCCCACAGCCCACCTCCAGTGTTCTGGGAGGAACGTCTCCATAAAGTAACAGCAGAAATGTACTGTCCGCTTTAAAATGTTTACTTTATCAGTCCTGAGCGGCTATTGGCTCCTCTTCAGCTGGAGTCGTGGAGCAGCCTGGCTCAGCCCTGTGGCAGGCTGCCTGCTGTGGCCGGCTCCCCAGTGCAGCCCCGCAGCTCCAGCAGGATGCAGCAGCCCCGGGCAGCGTGGCTCTGCAGCTCCATGGAGCACTGAACAGGGCTGTTTGTCTTCTTCTCTGTTGTTTGGGTTTTTTTTCCATTTCAGTGCTGGGCATCTGGAATCAGCTGTTAGAGATGTAATGCAATAACCCTCACTCGTGCTGGGAGGCAGCCGTGGTTCTGCAGGCAGGGTGTGAGCTGGCAGCTGTGGGAAGCAGGCAGGTGTGAGCCCTCCAGCTCTCAGCTCACGGCCACGCACACAACATCAGTGCAATGACCGTGCTGGAGCTGCTCGCCGGTGCCAAGTGGAGAGCAAATCGGGGCCCGTGGGCTGTGTTTTCAGGAAAGCAGGGCACGAGGCCAGGGCAAAGCCTGCTCTGCGATGCGAACCTTTCGGTAAAGCCTTTGCCCCAGGCTGTCTGCAGAGAACCCAGAAAACACCGGGCTGTCTGCGCTGCCCTCCGTCACAGCCCTCCTCTGGCTGCTTCTGAGCTGGGTGCCGGTCTGCGGGCGCCTGGCGGGCTGACTTGCAGCAGGGAGCACATACAGGCATGGGGCAGATATCTGGCATGCAGCTGAATCAGGAAAACTGAGTTTGTGGAAGGAGAGGATAAAAGCTACACAGCAGCATGATGTGAGTGAGCTCTGTGCTGAGAGCTGCTGACCCCTGCACATAAACAGTTCAGCCTAAACCACATGAGGATGTGGGATAAGGCGCATTGGTCAAACGATCCACAGTAAAAAGCTGGAACATTATGCTGGTTTTGGCATGAAATAAGAGGGAAGCTAACTTCTTATGGTTTTAGTCAAGGTGCTGCTTAGAAAAATGAGTGCTTCTGAACAGCACAGCGGCACGCAGCAGCACGCCTCTGCCCCCCCCCCGCTGCCCTAGGAAGTGCTGTCTGTGCCTCAGGGCTCCAGCCCAGCCTCGTGCTCAGCGCTCACTCGAGCTTTCTCAAGTGCCTGAAGACATTCCCCCAAACAGCACCCTGCGCAGGGGAGGTGCTGCATGGTGAGTTGACTTCTCCAGCCTTATGCACTGACCGCTCCAGGGCTGGGCTCTGTCCGGTTGCCCCACAGATCTGAAATGGGCATCATCTCGAATGGACCCTTGGTTCTCAGCTCCCCACATCCTCCTCTGACAGTACTTATAGACTGCCTCTGGGGACTCGGACTGGAAGAAGAACAGACGAGTTGTTTAAAAAAGAAGAAATGTTCACAACATTCGTCCTCTCATAAAAGTCAATGTTGTTTTGAAAATTTTCTGCTGTGAACACCAAATGCATCCAGTGTCACATCACCAAATTCCACCATTCTTCCTACCCAGAAAACTTGTGCACACGAATAATTCTTGTCCAGTCTGGGTAGGTGCTTTTTCCTTCGACTTACCGGTGCTTTGTGAAGTGAGGAAATTACACGAACCTTCGTGCTCTCCTGGTGGCAGTAGAGCTGCAAGGCTGCGCGGGAGCTGCTGCGGGCAGGGAGTGGGCATGGGCAGGCGCTGCGCGTAGCTGGGCATTGGGAGCAGCTGAGCAGGAGGTGGGGTGCAGGCAGTGCTCACACCGTGCCTCGTGCCCATTCCCACCCACCTCCTTGCATGACTTCTTTTTCCCCAGAAGCCTATCTTAAAAGCTTTGTAAAACTGTATTGACTGACATTAGGCATCAGATGCATACTGGCAACGCCGGCACGCTATGCTGACAAATGCACAGAAATCAATATTGGCTGGTAAAGATGGATGCGTTCATGTACAAAATGCCCTTAAGCACATGCAAATTACCTTTCAGCTGTTTTCTGTCTTTGTTATTCTATTCTGAAGGCAAAATCACAGCAAAGCAGCAGAACTTGCTTGGCCTGATCTGCCCCCATGTCCACCCTCCCGCTGCTGTGCGATGCCTTCTGCTCAGGCAGGGATTGATTTTGCTTTTGCAGACCTGAAAGTCGCTCACGGCCAGGTGCAGGAAGCTGCTGACAGCCCTCACCTCCGCCTCATTACTTTGCAGCCTGATAGCTCACCAATTGGATTTGCTGCTACCAAGTTGCAAACAGGTAAGTAGGAATTTGTCACACTTCTGTTAGCTTGGAAAACAGCGCTGGGAGACAGCAAGTGCCAAAGTCGATATTTATTCCATGCATGGCTGATTTTTAAACACTTTCACTAGAATTCTATTAAGGAGGATGTGACTTTGATCCCGGGGTGAGCACCGCACTGCTGCCTTCCTCCTGCATGGGCTGCAGCTGTTCAGGAGCCTCAACACAGATCCACAGACGAAGTTCTGGTTAAGGTTAACAGGGAGAAAGCGCATGCAAAGGGAGCAGGCAACTGCTTGCCTTAGACTCCTGCAGCTCCTCCTGCAAGCTGGAGTTGTGGGACATGGGGGCAAATGGGGTGCTCAGGGTGTAGCCCCACACAGCTGGGCACGGCCTGCAGCATCACAGCACAGAGAAGCCGCAGTGCTTGTGCAAACCGTGCCCTCGGTTTGATCACTGAAGGGGAACACTACTCTCCCTCAACATTTTTTTTTAAGCTGTTCTTTTTCTCCTCCTCTACAAAAAAAGCAGTTCATTGTGCCCAGCTGCCCGTGCACAACACTTGGCACTCCCTGGAGTTTCAAGGCCCTGCGGCTGAGCGTGCCAGGGTGTTTGTAGTTTTGCTTGGCAGCCCTGGTGGGAGGCTGGGGCTGATGAAATACGAGGGTCTGGTCCCACTCTGCAATCTCACGTGTCGCCTCTCGAAGTTTATGGTTGTTCTCAACTTGTCTCAATGGGAACAACATTTTGCTTAGATTTACTGTGTGTTTAAACAAGTGCTCATGCTGATAGTGCTCTGAAACACGCACTGCATGGAGGGTATTGAAGATGGCTTCAGCAGAACCTACACGGGGCTCAGCTGCTGACTTCTGTGTGAGGTTTCAGCAGGATGAGCTGATGAACCTCACCCGGCAACCACCCACAGGTGCACAAATGCTGCCCCAGGGCCTGAGGCCAATTGCCAGCACCTGCTGTGCCCATGCAGTAGTGCAGCCCTACCTCCAGCAATACCCCAGGGTGCTCCTGCTGGGCTCTCTGAGGCTAGGACTCGTCATGCTGCTTGGCTCTCACTTCCCAGCTTACATCAGAAGGGCCAGCATAGCTCATCTGGTGTATTTGTAGATTTCTCTAAGCCCTGGTTAGCCCAAACTGAGCTGACCTCCGCCTGCTGCAGAAGTTGGGAGAACAGTGAGCAAGTGGGGCTGTGGTAAGCAAGTGGAAAAATTGGCACCCTCAAAGAAAGTGGGCAGCTGGACTCTGGTCTGACCTCACTGAGCTTAACAGAACTGAGAGGGTCTGTATGCTGTAAGGTTAATAAGTGTATAGATGTTGTAAAGTATTAAATGATCAATAAGTGTACAAGAGAATATATATAAGAGAAGTTAGGCTTCATAAGATTATCACGTTAGGAAAGATAATCAGAGATAAATGGAGGTGCTCACCAGTGTTGTAGGCTCACAGGAAACTCCACAAGGAGCAATCTCCAGAGAGAGATCCTTCCTCAGTGGCAGTCAGCCCTTAAATGGGGTCTAGGAGAGGTGGAGCCACGCTGCACCCCTTCCAGTCACACAGCTGAATTGCCTTCACCTGTGCTCCCAGGGCTGACTCAGTGCTCGCCTCAGGTGGTCAATCAGAGGTTCAGGCCGTGATTCAGCAGTTCCCACAAATATGCTTTTGCTGTTTCTTCTGATGAGTAAACATACCCCTTTCCTCAATGGTGAGCCCTGATTCTGAGCTCCCCTCTGTCTTCCCACTGCTGTAACAAGTGCCTGATTTCAAAGCCAAAGGAAAATAGAGCTGGTTTGCACGAGAGTGTTTCTGAAATGCCGCAGTGAGTTTGGAGCAGCAGCTACTAGGGAGTGTTGTGTCACCGATGGGTCTTGCTGTGTCCTTGCAGAGCCAGTGTTGCCCACCAGGGCAGCTTGAGTTCCTCCTCCACTCCAGATAAAGCGAAGCCTTGCCTTGGGAATGGGGAATCAGAAAACTAAGAAGTGTGGGAATTTCTGACCTAGTTGTTCCATGTGCTACAATGCTGGGACTGACGCTCTCTGGGCTGGCTGCTGGTCCCTGGGGAGGGAGCGACCTGTGGGACGTTTGCTCTCAGCTGCCCTGCTTGTGCCATGTGTGTTTGCAGGAGCCCCAGTTTGCAGCAGCTGCTGCTCTGAGCCTGTTCTCCGGGGCTGCGCACCCCAGCAGTGCTCACCGTGCAGCAGCAGGACAGCCCTGCTGAAGCCCCAGCAGTGTGTGCGGGGTGATGAATTACAACCTGGGGAAACCCTGTCTGTGGGCACTGGCAGTGGATAGGGGAATACCTGGAGCTCTGCTCCTTGTCTGTGAGCTGGGCAACTGCAGCAGTGTTTGCAGAGCTAAGCAAACAAGCCGAAAGGACAAATGTGGCAGCAGTCCCACTGTTTTCCTCCTCAGCTAGCTGTGGTACCCAAGCTCCCAGCACTGGGGGCACCTGTGAGTGTGTGGGTTACCATCGAGTCCATTGCAGGTCCTGAGAGTCTCACGAGCTCTGTGATGTTCTCAGGCCACAGCAGATCTGCAGATGGCCTTGTCTCCTGAATTTCTGGAAGTTAAGACTATCATATATTGTATATCTTGGCAGGATACATGAGAGAACATAACCTGGCTTGCTACCAGTGTGAAAAAACACTCGAGATTTTTTTAAACAAATTTCTCCACTGCTTTCCATCAGCAGTACTGTACACAGATCTTGATGCACCAAATACTGTGCTGCTGTCTCATAACTTGATGAAAACAATCTACTAGGGCTTAAAAAAAGAGGTTGAACCTCAGCAGGACACAGCTCTGGAGTATCTTTAAAACAATTCCCATGTCAACAGAGTCCTCACTTCCCCTCCTCCATCCTGTATCTTGTAAAATTAGAAGCAATGCTCTTCCAGCCTGGACTGAGAGGCGTGTTGACTCCCTCTGTCCAAATAAACTCTAAAGAATATCTTATGTTACTGAGTTTAAGTTGGATCATTTGTTAGAGGCTGGAGGTTAAAAGCTGCATGGAAGTCCTTCTGTGGGACACTGTTGGAGTTCAGTGCTGATGTGATTGTTCATGTGATGGTTTTTCAGTCTTCAGTACAAGGGCAGGACAGATGTGTGCCAACTTGCCGTTTCCATATGTCTGGGTGATCTGGAATGGCAGCCTTACATTTCCAAGCCCACAGCTTTCCGTCCCTGAGGACTGCCTGGGCTGCACTGTGTGCTGCACAGTGATCATCTTCTGCTGCAAATGGAGTCAGAGCCAAAGCTGTGAGACTGCCTCAGAGGAGGTGAAATGGAGATGGCGATAGAGCTGCACTTTGTGCTTGGGTTTTATTTGTTTGCTTGTTTCTTTATTTGACTTTCTGCCCATCCTCTGGGTGATCCAGATTCCACTTAAGCTCATCCAACATTCAGCTTTGACCAGAAACTGAGGAAAACACAGATGTAACCATCAGAGGGTGCAAGATATAGGGCTGACTTAATCTTCACCAGATGCTGCAACTGATGTCTGTGCTGATAGGTCTGAGCTCACTGTGCTGCTGTGTGTGTGTGTATTGGTGAGCTGTGCATCAGCCCCCAGACCCATGTCCTGCCCCTGTCCATCCAGCTCCGTGTGTCCGTGAGGCTTTCAGGCTCCCAGCCCTGCTTTTTGGGCTGCTAGGAATGGTCTTTTGCCTGCTTTCCTCTTAAGTTAAAAACAATGCAGAAGTCACTTGAATTTCACATCCACCTCTAATTCAAATTCAAATCTTGAGTCTTTTTCTTGTGTTTATTAACTTAAAGCTGATGGTACAGGCTACGGGAAGCTCTAAACCAGAGGGTGTAGCCACTTTGGTACCATTTGCAGCAGCAGTGTCTTAACCCAAGCACCACCATTGTGATTTCTGGGGGGTTTGCTCTGTCTGAATGCTGCTAAGTGCTTCCAGCCCCATCCCAGCTCAGCTCCTTCCCTCTCAGGCTGAGGGCAGCCCTGGGATGAGGCAGCACATTGAACCCTGCAGCCCAGCTCCAGTGTGGGCACAAGTGAAAAGGGAATTGAGCAAGGGAAGTTGTTGTAAAAAGCAAAGAATGTCATGTAGGGAAAAGAGGGGGGAGAAACTATAAGACATTTCTGAATGGAAAATTTTGAGCTGCTCTCCTGTAACTAGTATTTATGAACCACGGGGGAGAGCACTTGTTTATTTGTGGATCGGTGGTGTTCGGTGTCATAGCAACTGGGTAACTGCCAAATAATCGATACCTCTGTGTGCAATAGTAGAGATGTGGGCAACGTGCTTCTGCTCGAGCTGTCTTTTAAGGCTTCAGTGTTTGGGTGCAAAGAGAGAAATAAAACTGCATAAAACCCAATATGCCTAATTACTGTGACAGCTCGGCGTGGGGCAGCAGCGTGCCCTGGGGTGCACCAGGCCCAGCTCTGCTGTGTGGGGGGGACGGGTTGTCCTGTGCGGCCCCACCTCCAGCACGGGGTGTGGGTTGGGTGCCACCACATCAGGGGGATGGAAGCTGTCAGACAGGGTCTGAAGGAGGGCTACGGGGATGGAGAAGGGTCTGGAGGGTGACAGGAGTGAGGAGCGACTGAGGGCCCTCATTTGTTTGGCTCAGAGAGGAGGAGGCTGAGGGAGGCCTGGTGGAGGTCATGCAGCCCATCATGGCGGCTGTGCAGCTCCTCATGGCAACCCTACAGCCCCTCATGGTGGCCCTACAGCCCCTCACAGGGAGAAGAGGGGCAGTGCTGAGCTCTGCTCAGTGTGACGGAAGGGCACAGCACTGCTCCCAGGGCAGGAGGACTGCCCCAAGCTCCTAAGCTCAGGGAGTGCTGGGACACCGCTCTCAGCCATAGTGTTTAACTCTTGGGTGAGAGATCTGGAACCAAAGGTGTGAAAGGAGTGGAAAAACAGGAGAGGCCTGAAGTGCAATCAACCCAGAATTTAGCAGTAGCAATATTTGGATTCTTTATTTTCAATGTGTGCTACGGTCACTCATTAACTTCTGGAGATTCGTCTGGAAGCTTTACGAGCGCACGGTTGAGTTGTGCAGCAATAGCACAGGGCTGAGGCAGTCTGGGCTCTGCGGGAATACAAATGTGCAACTGTTCCCTAAAAGTTCTGTCAGGCATTCACAAAATTATCCCGAGTTGCATTTTTTAGTGGCAGAGCATCCCCTACCTTTGCTGATGGATGTTGTGCACTGCTCAGGCTCGGCCCCATGCCTGAGTCTTGGTGTTCCTTAAAAAGGCAGGGTAATCCCGAGGAGACATTCCTCCATTCCTCATGTCTCTAGAGCCCTCCGTCCCATTAATCATCTCAGCGCTTATTTCCGGACCCAATTGTCCCATTGGAATACCATGTTAGCAGCCCAGGTCAGCATGTTCCTTGGTCTTCTGTGCAAGCAACATAAATTTTCAGTGTGTTCTACATGTATCTCTAGCATATGGAAATAACTAACCGCCACGTTAGCTGTCTTTTCAGAAATGCTCACTGCAGTGCCCGTTGATGCCCAGGTTCCTTCCCGCAGGGATCTCAGCCTCTCTGGAGCCCTGTGCTGGGACCACCGCTGCTGTGCACATCGCTGCTGGGCCCTCAGCAATGACCCCCACCTCCAGGCGTGCTGGGCAGTGCCACTGCCGTGTGTCTTCAGCACTGATTCACTGTCTGTCTCCGAATCAGGGTTTTCTCATCACCACAAGCCTGCATTGCTCTCTCCTCCCCCAGTCCCTCAACGTACTGTGGAAACAGTGGACAATTCAGCCAAAATCCATGTGGTGTGTGCTGTACCCTGAGCTGGAGCTGGGGGCTTTTTTCTGCCCTGGTCAGCTCCTTCCAACGATGTTGGTGTTATTGTTAAGAGATACTTCATTTTATGTGACTCACTTAAGACACACCATCTCATTCGAGTTATTACATGATGCCATACCCCATCGTTTTTCATTATCCTGCTCTCCAAACCGAGCACTGCTTTCACTGTATTCCTCTGTTCATTCTTCAGAGGCTAATGGGTCAGATTTGCTCTCCTATTTATATCTCCATGGTTCAGTTTTGAAAAACGAGCCCCATCTCCAGCCCAGGGGGTGGTGATGGGCAGTGTGCCTTTGATCCATCAGCAAGCGTTGGGTGCGCTGCGTGGTGACGGATGTGCTCATTAAGGGCCGCTGGCTGTCGGCCATCTCGTTACAAGTGCCGCTGCTCTGTGCTGTTGTGTTCTGCTTGCACCAGGAGCATCGCTCACCCGGGATGAGAAAAGCAGAGTTACGAAATAGCTGCTGGAGCTGGGCGGCTGTGCTGCCCAATGTTGCCTCAGAGCCACCTCCAGAGCTGCAGGGAGGAAGGATGGTATTTGCTTGCACGTTTCATGCCAGCAAGGCTGCCAGACCCCTCCTGGTGCACACTGCAAATGACTGAAGGAAGAAGTGAGCTTTGCTTTCGTCTTTTGAGATGATTTTTGCACTTCCAGGAGGGACTCAGCTGCTGTGAATGTCTGAAATGCAGCATTGTCCCAAATCACTGCACATGCTCCAACGTGATATGAGATATGAGACTGAGAGTGTGCTTGTAAAAATGGTAAGAGAAAAGGAATCTGGTAGTCGATCTGTTCTTGACCTATCTGCTATTTAGACTTTACCTTTGTATATACAAGGGACGTTCCTTTCTGTACCGCACAGGGAATGAATCAGTGTGTTTTGTAAAGCCCACCTCACCTCAGCTA
This sequence comes from Pavo muticus, assembly GCA_016647715.1. NCBI lineage: Eukaryota > Metazoa > Chordata > Aves > Galliformes > Phasianidae > Pavo > Pavo muticus. The sequence continues at coordinate 816,889 of JACDJE010000225.1, read as the reverse complement.
ATATTTACTTTAATGCTACGTTTGAAAATGAAAATTAAAAGGAAATATTTTTTTAAAAGGAAATATTTCTTTGGTGCTTTCAAGAGAGCTTTAATTTCAGTCTGTAAATGAACAGCAGGAGCAGCTTTTAGCTTTCTTTCTTTGGAATTATTAGTAGCTTTAAACAGGCAGACGGGTAACTGTGTTCTCCTAAGCTGCAGAAATTGCCCTAATGGAATCATTCAGCGTCGCTATGTTTGAATTTCCCCCTACATGCATTTGGTCACTCAGTAAACATGTGGCTGCTCCAGTGTGAAAGCAGTCCCCCACAGCCCCCTGGCTAAGGCAGTGTGTGGGGTGCTGTGTTAGCACTGCACCCGGGTTCTGTGTGGGTGGGAGGAGGTGACCGCAGGTGCACATCAGTGAGCGCTGGGCCAGCAGCAGAAGAGGTGGCTGTGGGTGCAGAGGTTTGTTTGGGGATCTCCAGGGGCTTTTCCAACCTCTATGATGCTATGAAATCTCACCAAGCCTTGCCAGGCCAGGCATCAGCATTGCTTCCATGGCAGCCCTATGGCAGGACATTTCAGGAGTTTCCTTTGGTGCTTGCTGTTGTTCCATGTCCCTTTGGGCTTGCACAGCCCCTGGCAGCTTGGGGGTCAGAGGGCTGCAGCAGCTGCCATCCCCATGCCAGTGCTAGGAGGCAGCTTGCAGCGCGGTTTTCCTGCACACAGCTCTGTGCATTTGCAGGGGAGGGTTTCTTCCTGGAAGGTGAGCAGCAGAGATACGGAGATAACAAATTCTTTGCATGAAGCTTCCCAGAAAAGGAACAAATCATTGCTGTTGTGCTGGATTTATGGTGTTGTCAGGCTTCTGAGATGTGCCCTCCACGGCTAGTCCTGTCCTGTGCCGTGACAGCCCGGCTGCAGTGCCAAAGGGAGGAAGAAGGTGCTTGGGAGGACCATGTGTTCTATGGCAGACCATTGTAGGGACAGAAAATCAAGCAGAAAACTGGGAAGAAGTCATTTCTCCTGTCTGTAATGGCTAGGATCAGGAAGGCCATAGGCAGAAGGCCATCGGCACATCAGTGTGTGTGGAGACTTTAGCAACAAGCAAGGAAATGAAGGTGGAAGATGCTGCCTGTTGGCATATGGTGCAGCTGTCCCATCAGACAGACACTTGGGTCCTTTCCAAGGGTCCCTCCCAGTGAGGGGCAGCTCAGGAGGTGCAGCTGATGAGGAAGAAATGGACAACCACAGGGACCCCTGACATAACAAGCAGAGCCTGGGCTGGGAGCACGGGCAGCCTAACGCCCCAGTGGCTTTTAATTGTTCTCCAAATGAATGCCTTAAACCTGTCATTAATGTTGCACTCTCCACCATCTGTGGTGCATCCAGAGCTGCTGCTCACACAGGGCTGGATTCCATCCTGCCTGGGCGTGTAGGGCTCTGTGCTGCAGGCTCCTGCCCCTGGTGCCAGCCGTGTCCTCAAAGCCAGGTGAGATTCAGGACCCGTCCACGGTGCCTGGAGGTGAGACAATTCTGCAATGGCTCTGCTGCCATATCAGCACCATTACTGTAATGGACTCTGATGGTGTTGTGCACTGCCCATGGCGTTTGCCAGCTACTAACGTGGTTTGGGAAGCACTTGCACCACAGGAGGAGGTGGGGAGGGGCTGTGTGGTTACAGAGGGATGGGAAAAGGGGAGAGAGAAGCTGGAGCTCCAAGATCACTGCAGCTCTGCAAAAAACTGATGATCATAGCACCATAGTAGCATTCTGGTTGGAAAAGACCTTTAAGATCCCCAAGTCCAACCCCAACCCACTGTGCCCACTGACCATGTCTCTCAGTGCCACATTCCCGCGGCTCTTGGCCATGTCCTTACCAAAATGCTGCAGCCTTCACCACTTTGTGCTGTTCTCATGCACACAGCCTTCTTTCTGCTTTGGTTTCCGTCTCTCTGCTTTATCCCCACCGCTCCCAAGGTGCTGCTGACGAGGAGCTGCCAAGCCCCAGCCAGGGGCTGTGTGTCTGCTCAGGGCTGTGCAGCCCAAACTGCACTGTGGAGCCCACACAAAGTGGTATTGCAGTGTTGGCTGTGGAAAAGCAAACAGCTGTCCATTTCCATTTAGTGTGGCTGGAACTGGCCATACAGATTTTATTATATGCTCTGCAACAGCTCTCCAGACATTTTGAAAGTTCTTTTCCTGTCCATGCTTCCGTCATTGCTTTATTTTCCCCTCTACCATAAAGCACTGGTTTCTAGGAAGCAGGGCCCTTCATAATGGGAAAAAAAGGCATTATTGAGTCACACCTGCCATTTTATAGCAAGGTGCCCACTGCCTGGCTGAGCTTACTGCTCTGTGCACAGGAGCAGGGGGACACGGTGAGGACAATGCTAGGCACACAGTAGGGTCATGGTGGGGATGTGGTGGGGATGGGATGGGGGAGGTGGTAGGGAGGTGATGGGGACATGGTGAGAATGTGGTGGGGAAGTGATGGGGATGTGGTGGGGATGCAGTGGGGACGGGCATTGTGCTGGGCATGGCTCATCTCGCCTGACCCCTCACTCCTAAAGTCGTGTGCCATCACTTACAGAGGAGCAGAGCCCTGCCGGTCGCTCCCACAGATCTCGCACGGATGATAATTAATAATCGCCCTTCTCATTTCACAACTGGCTCTTGGCGGAGCTCTCCAGGCTCCGTTGTGAAATGTTTTCAGTGTTTCAGCAGAGATCCCTCTGAGGAGCATTGCCAAAGTAACATTGTGTTCCAAAGGGAAAAGATTGCTGACAAACAAATGAAATTAGAAGCGAGCCCCACCAGCGGCCAGGAGACATCAGTGGAAAATGTGCAGAGGTTGTTCTTCTGACTGCAGTTTGTCTGCCCTTCCCGACCTTACAGACACATCCAGACCTTCTCCTGTGTCACCTTTACCACCCGACCGACCTGCAAGAACAGCTTGTAGGGTGTCTGAAAGTGCCCAGCACCACTGATAAGGTTCCCAGGTGTGTTACAAGCGCACTCTGGATGCTGCGATGTGGGGCCGGTGCCAAATGTGCTGATGGGCCGTACCTGGCACACCACTTCCATCCCTCTCACACCCTCTGCCAGCACTGGGAGCTGAGCAGGGCAGCCCTGGGGACCTGGGGGATAGTGGGTCCCACAGCCAACCCCTGCCCACTGTGTGGCACAGTGACCATCCTGTTCTGGCAGGCAGCCCTCATTTCCTGGGACATCACTCGTCCCGGGGATTTCAGGAGCAAGGAGGACAACGGGACGCCCCAGGGTGTCTGGGTGCTTTGCCAGCAGGCTGGCTGGCTTCCAGGGGCTGTGCAAGCACCCTGAGGCTGCTGGTGCAGATGGGCTCTGGGCTATGACATGTCCCAGACACACCAGTGACTGTTCCTGGGCTGCTGGGCACTGGGCTGTGTGCCGGCATGTGGGCAAAGCAACAGCAATGGCCTCATGTTGTGCCAGGGGATGTCTGGGTTGGGGATTAGGAAATATTTCTCCTCTGAAAGAGCGCTCAGCACTGCACAGCTGCCCAGGGGTGGGGGTCACCATCCCTGGGGGTGTTCAGAGCTGTGGGGATGTGTCACCGAGTGACGTGGGCAGTGGGCATGGTGGAGCATGATGGGGTGGACTTCTTGGGGATCTTAGAGGGCTTTTCCAGCCTCAATGGCTCTATGGTTTTGTGATTCAAAAAGCTGCTGATCCGCCTGGCTGCACAGAGCAGGGCTGCCCCAGAGGGTTCATCAGCAATCGTTACAAAACACCAAGGGCCTTGTGATGGCTGTGGGTCATTTCCCCTGAGCTCTGTGGGCGCCGGGCAGTCACCGCCATGCACGTGCTTTGCTTGCAAGTAATGTCCACATGAAGCCAATCGATAGCTGCGAATGGGCCCAGTAAAATATCAGCTGAATTATTAACTTTTGCATTGTTACCGTAATCAAGCTAATTTATTGACATTGCCGCAATACTAATTCATTTCCAGGACATTAGATAATGCCTCTGGGTCAGTGCATACACAGGAGGGGGGAGCAGGGCCAGTTCTGCCCGTGGTGGCTTTGCAGGTGGGTTTGAAAAGCATGAGAGGAGAAAAGGAGAGAAGAGGTTGTGCCCAGTCACTGGCACAGGCTGTGCCATGGGTTCTGCTGTCCCCAGACAGGTATGTGCCCGGCTGCCCAACGAGTGACACCCTGCAGCCGGGTGGCACAGGCACCCCTGCAGCCCACAGCCAGCACACAGGTACCAGGGGCAGCATTTAGGCCATTTCCTTGAGCAATTAAATGATGGCTTGGGAGCCACAGCTTGGGTTTGAGATCTTCAGACACTGCGTACAGATTCTGGGGGTGGATTTGGCAGCAGCTGTGCCCATTGCTGGTGGCAGGAGGACACCGCCAAGGGCTGAGCCACTAGAATATATTGGTGTTGTCAGACACCAAACGTGTGCTTTAATTATGCCTATCAGCAAGAGATAGGGTAGGACTGTGCATTTATTCAATAAGAAAGATAATCAATATCACTCAGTTTATTAAACTTCCTTAAGGTGACCGCAGTGTTATCTCTTCTAAATTTCTGATTGGTTTATGAAGCTGTGGAATGGCTGGTTTTGAATTAGAAATACATTTTGCTGCAGGGTGAGATCTCCTTGTGGATGGGGGTTCTGGTGGGTGTCCCCAGGATGGAGCCAGGTGCCCCTGGGCCTGGGGAAGCATGGCTGGAGCCATCCCCTCTGCAGGAGACACGTGAGTTAAGCTGACTGGGAATAACTTGAGTTTGGGTTGATCTTTTTCATTAACAGTTAGGAATATCTCCTTGAAGAATGCATGAAGGAAACGTGTCCTTGCCCTGCACAGTCCTTGCCCTGCAGTCCTTGCCCTGCTCAGCCAGCCCTATGCTGCCCTTCTCATCCCTCCGGGTCCCACTGCTCACAGCAGCACTCCCAGCGCAGTGCCCATTGGGGGCCGTTGTGCAGAGCTCCATGTCAGGGCAATGCGCAGTGCTGCTCCCAGCACAGTGACCTCTCGGGGCAGTTCAGAGCAGTGGCGTGAAGGGCTGGGAAGGGATAAGCCCAACTGTTCTATGCTAAAGCTTTCGTTCCCAGAGTGTTGGCCATGGGTGGTTCCTGCAGGTGGCCAGCTGTGCCCCCAGCCATAGGTGCACAGCAATAACACCCACTGAAGATAAAATCTGAAGCATTTTGAAGCCCAGGAGGGGCTGCTGGGAGGAGGGGTGCCAGGGCCAGGCACTCAAACCCAGCATCAGAATTCCAGCTTCCCTGGTGTTACCTGAAGAGGAGCCGGGCCACAGATGGATAATGCCAAGAGATGGAGATTCCTCTGTGTTATGTGAGTTTGTTTAAGGCTGTATTTACTGCTTCAAGCACGCAGCACATTAACTGTAATCAGACACTGCCAGGCATCAGCCCTGAGCCACTGCGATTCACTGGGCTCAGTGAGGCGCCCTGCAGACAGCTGCATCTCCTTGCCTCTGTGGTACCAAAGCACACAAGACGCCAGGAGTTCAGAGGCTCCTCATAATGTAAAGAGTTTAAATTTCAATAGTTAAAGATTTAGACTGACATCTGAGCTAGAAGATGCAGCTCTGCATGGATACACAGCCTGGCAAGCTGGGGCTGGAGCAGGATGGAGCAGGGCAGCGGGATGGAGCAGGGCAGTGGGATGGAACAGGGCAGTGGGATGGAGCAGGGCAGTGGGATGGAACAGGGCAGTGGGATGGAGCAGGGCAGTGGGATGGAGCAGAGCGGGCAGTGACTTTCTCCTCACTTGTCAGGACGAGAAAAAACGATGCCCAAAAGGGGACAAAGGGTTCCTGGGTGAGTTTTTGTCTCTCTTCTTTAAAGCCTCTTCACATCCAGAGCCAGTGAACTGCAAACACATTGGGCAAAACTCCAGCTGGCTTCAACGCGGCAGCATATAAATTGCAAAACTGCTGGGAATTGATGCTTCACACTATAAAGTCCCTCTGAGATGGGGTGGGTATTTCCTTTCATCCGCAGGGCCACGAGCCTTTTAAGCACTGGATTTATTCGTGTGTGTGTTGACTGCGGCTCCACTCAGTGCAAACAGCGGCGTGCTGAAGGGCGGGCAAGGGCTGCGAGATGGCTGTGTTTAGAGAAAGTCATAATAACCACGGCTCCTATCCTCTGCTACAATTTATTATCAAAACAAAGCTGCCCCAAGTATAAATACATTGTCTTTAATAAAATGCTTTTGAACATATCTGACATACTTATATTCAAAGTGGCCCTTTTATCTTCTGCAGTGGACCGAAGTGAGGGCTGAGTCCCCGTGCATCCCTGTGAGCATCGGGGCCGGTGCCCAGCGAGCTGCCGTGGAGCACTGGGGCCACGCAGCGGGGAGGGCTGGGGGGCTCAGAGCAAATGCCCTGGTGCACACCGGGTGCCTGCACCTTCCAGTGGAAGCACTGTGTCAGCGGTGCGAGAACCCGGGAGCAGGCCCAGCACCGTGCACAGTTTTAGATTGATGCTGTGTTGGGTGAACTTGGGCTCCCGTGGGCACCCGTCTGCCAGCGTGGTGTGGTGTGGGCAGTGAGGGACAGCACTGCTGCAGTGCCAAAGGTCTCTGATTGTGCTGGTGAAACCACCAAATGTGTTCAGTGGCTCATGCGGCTCCCACGCTTCCTGGGGGAGAAACGTGGCGAGGAATAAAAGCAGCATCTGTTAATTTATAACCACAGTTCTCAGTGAGACGGCAGCGGGTTGGGAATGCACAAGGAGTGTCACAAGGAGCAGGGCTGGGCCGCTCACCTCCAGGTCCTTGGAACATGAACCACACAGCTCAGCTCCACATATGCTGTCCTCGTAAGGGGGCCGCATCCCTCAGGGCTTTTGCAGTAAATACCTTTCTGGTGCCGGAGCTCTTCCAGCACTCTTTGGAAGAGATCCGAAGAATCCGAAGGGCCCAAGCCTGGGGAACAGAGCAGCCCGGGGCACACACACTGCTGATTCCTGCTCCCTTCCAACCCAACCACGCTGGGATTCTGTGATTCTGTGGTCCCCAAAACAGCCCCAGGGCTGCTGAAGCGTGGGCTGGGTGGCTCGGGGCTGCTGGTAGCTGGGGTATGCCAATGATGCTCGTGGGGATGTGTCTGAGGCTGCACTCACACAGGCATATCCAAAATTTCGGGCTTTTATTGCACTGGTGCTGTCTGCCAGCTGTCATCGTCTTCACTGGTCTCCAGAGTACTTTCAAGTGTTTATTCTAAATTAATGTTATCTTATCTAAAAGCATTGCTCATTCAAGTGAATGGAAGAAACAGAATGCAGCATTTCAGAGAAGCAGCGTCACAGACTGGTAGGGCTACAAGGACCTCCCAGCTCCGGCTGCCCAGGGCCCAGCCACGGCCTCGGCACCTCCAGGGATGGGGCACCCACAGCTCTGGGCAGCAGTGCTGGGGCCTCACCGCCTCTGGGTGAAAAACTTCCCCCTCACATCTGATCCAAACCTCCCCTTTTAGCTGAAAGCCACCCCCCCCCCCTCGTTCTGTCGCTATCAGACCATGTAAAAAATCACTCTTCTCCTGTTTTTAAGTTCCCCTCAAGTACTGACGGCCGCAGTGAGGTAACCCCCAAGCCCTCAGCCTGGCCCCATAGCAGAGCTGCTCCAATCTCAAACCATCTCTCTCTTGCTGTCTGGACTATGATTCACACCGTGCTGCTGATCACCACCCAGCCTTCCTCCTGCCCCTCTCCTCTCTGTGTGCAGTGCCTGCGCCTCCCTTCTGTGCTCCCTGCAGGTGGAGATGCACCGCTGCTCTCCAGCACCCTGTGCCCCATTGCAGGGCTGCTTCCTCGGGAGGACCTCCAAATGGTGGCCAGAATGGATGGTGGGAACACACTATGGGGAAACGTGAGTGCTGCTGGGTGCATTATGTCTGCTAAGGGCTGCCAGGCATGCTCTGAGCCGTGATGTGGGGCTGTCATGTGGCAATCCCTGCAGAGCTATGGAGCATCAAAGGAAACGGGCAGGATGTTGGAAATTAGGGAAAATTGCACGTAATTAGTTGCTGTGTCTCTTCTGAAGGTTGCCTGCTGCACGGAGGCCTTGTGGTGACTCACCAGAGCAGGTTTTGGGTGCTGTGTGCCAGCAGGGCTTCCAACAGAGCACACGGCTTCGTGCTGCTTCAGAAACTCCAGAGGTCTGAGCTGAAGTTACAGCATGTGACAAAATTAAAAGAAATAACGCAAATAATGTAGTCCTTCTATTTTAATAAGGCGACTTTTACCTTATTCTGATTCTTTTCTTGGAGCAGGAAATTGTATGGGGAGAACCAGGGATGGCGAAGGAGCTGCACTCTAAGACAGCCCCATGGCCTCCTCTGGGCTCCAAAAGGAACCAGGCTCAGGACCAGGTATTCTACTGCACTTTTATTCTGACAGATACAATGCACATTGAGTTGGCACACAAACAAGCTTGTTTTTAAGGCAAATGATCTCAAAATAGTTTTCCCATTCACTGCTTCCATAAAATCTGACAGAAGTACAACGTATTGAACTCGGCACTAGGAATGCTTCCATAGAGGAATTTAAATACATCACATAGAAAGGCACCTTTAAAGAAATGCAACAAAAATACACCTTCCCACTCGACCAAGTAATGGGAAAGAAAAGCTCCAATTTCTGCTCAAGCTTTTTGAATCCATCTCTGAAAGCGCGTTCCTCTGCCATGCTGCGTTGTGGCCAGCATGGCTGGCAAATGGTGCTCCCACCCCTCGGCTGCAAACAAAGAAAGCAGACATTCTCCTCCATTTTCTGATATTTAAAGTAGATTCTTCGTGTTAGCACACACAGGGACCAAGAGAACAGCCTTTACCCACACCCAGAGCTGTCCTGCTTCACTATGGAAAGGCATGGAGCAACAGAGCTATGTTAAGGGAAAGGTGAAACCATCCATGACTTGCTTATGAATAACAAGCACACAAGCATTTAACCACTGCCACACACTTTACACTCCACGTCAAAGGAAAGAACAGCATTTTCCTGTTGTGGCTGCAAAGGGGCTGATAGAGGAGGCCATGAGTCACCCTTCTGCCAACCACGTGCAGCCCCAGCAGGCCCACACTCCGGCCCTGCAGCTCACCAGTGGTTCAGCCCCACTCCTGAGGTCATCCTGACACACTGTGCAGACACTGGGCTCGTTGTGCACGCAGCCTGAACAACAGCAGTCCTCTGGACAGAACATCAGGCTTGTAGATTACAACATAACTCTTAAAAACGTGTGACTGCTGTGAGGCACTTCTCAGAGCCCCAGGGCAGCTGCTGCTTCCAGCTGTGCCCCGTGCCATGCTCCCAGCTGCAAGGAGCTTGTGGTCACCCACCAGCACTGAGCAGCACTGAGCAGCACTGAGCATCCTCCTGCCCCCAGGGCAGCACTGCACCCAGGTGCCCAGCACAGCTCTAGGCTGGCTCCTGGGGAAAGCAGGGCTTCAGCCTCCAGCCGCACTCCAACGCCCACCCACACAAAAGCAGACTTCTGTAGATGGTGGCTCTGCCCTCAGATGAGATATCGTTGCTGATGTGGTGATAGCAACCAGACAGCACAGCAGTGGAACAGGAAAAGCGGTTTCTCTTTTTAGTACTTTTATAAGCAAAGGCAGAGAAGCAAAAATCCAGGCTCTATATCAGAGATTCCCAGATGCAGGATTACACTTGCCATTAAGGCCCCTGAATTCAGTATTACGTGGCACGTAGCACATGGTGGACAACTACCTGATATACTGTAATTGCATGTAATTTTGCCTAAGAGGCCATTAAACAGGAGACATTATGGACCATCATCTACAAAAAAGGCAAAGAAAATGGGGAGAAACGTAGTCCTTGTGGAAATGAGCCTCAGACGTTCTAACAAACTGGCGAGGATTCAGTTTTCTGACAAAACCTGAACAACGGCTGGAGGAAAGATGTGATCAATGCATTCTTCTCCCCATCTCTTCCAGTCTGCTTTATTTTTAAAATTTCCCAAAGCTGCCATATCCTCAACATTTGTCTTTGTGGAGGAAAGAAGAAAGAGAGAAAGAGAGTTGCATCCTGTAGCACTCTGTAGGGCGTTTCAATAACGAAGAAGCTCTGAGCGATGTCCCCACTGCTTCAGAATCGTTTGAGGTTCATTTTGTTCCTGGACGTGCACATTTCCAAATAAAACCACCCATACAAAAGCCGTCTTTTTGCCTTTGTAAACCTTTGCCACTAATCTACAGGAAGATGAACACTCACTGTCTCCTGCAACCTGTTTATCACTCTCTCCATCTGTGCAAAGTAGCTTTATAGTGGGCTCTGCTTTCAGCAACCTGTGTGATGTGTGGGTGCTCCACAGGCTGCTATAAAAAAGAAAGCAAAGCAGCACAGCCTTCCCACTGCTGCTGCCTGCCCAGCGCTGCACCCTGCCCTGCAGTGAGCCGACCCCAGCATCCACACGGAACGAGCATCCACCAGGACAATGCACGTCACCGGGTGCAGGCTTCCTTCATTCTCCACCATCACTGCTACAACTCAACCTTCTGTTCAAAGCCGTGGAAATCCAAATGAAAACCCCACGTTTTATCTTAATGTCTTGTCTGCCATTTTCTCTCCTTGTCCATCCAGAAAAACTAGGACGAAAGACTCTCTGAGGCAAATAATCTAAGCGTTAAGGTTACACATAGGAGTGGCTCTCTTCCATAATTAATCTGTTGAATCTGTTCCAAGCTTCCCCTGATAGGAAAATCACTTTTTCCGACCTTAACACAAGACCAAAAAGTCCCTCCAAGCTCCACTTAGGCAGACAACAAGTCGTATTCTGCAGCTCCATTGGGAATTGCAGTAACAACAGAATTCAGCCACATCCAGGCTGGATGTGGCTCTGGGCAGCCTGCTCTGGTGGTTGGTGACCCTGCACACAGCAGGCGGTTGAAACTGGATGATCACTGTGGTCCTTTTCAACCCAGGCCATTCTGTGACTCTATGAAAACCTATCCCCCTGTCTACATTTGAGAATTTTTGGCACATGGGATAAATATTATTTGGCACTCTAAGGCTGCTCAGCCCTGCCGCTTTCCGCTGTCCATGCAGATGTGAACGTGCGACAGACGCCCAATTCACAGTAAGACATAAAGCCATGTGCTGGCCAAAGCAGTCTCCATGCAAGCGGATCCGCGCTCCATCACGCCGCTGTCCGTCGGATCTCATCTGACAACACGATGGATCTCTCCTTCCACTCGTTGTTGGAGCACTTGGAGACGGCGCTGGCCGCCTGGCAGAACTTCTGGAGCAGGATCTTTCGGAGCAGCAGATAAACCCACGGGTCCAGGATCTGGTTTAGGGAGGCCAAGCGCACAGCTGTCAAGAAGAAATTGCACTCTTTGTAGAGTTCTGAGCTTTGGGTTTCTGCAGAGAACCCCTTGCATGATTCAAAAGAGGTGCGGCTGAAGATCATCTTCAGCATCATTACCTAAGGAGAGTTGGAAGGGAAAAATGGCACAGTTAAGAGACCATCTCTGCATCACTATGTGCAAATACCCCCGGAGACAAAATCCTGACAGGGAGTGCTGCAGAGGGGGGTTGGACTCTGCCCAGGGCAGGGGCAGACAGGTGCTGGGGGACATCTCTGCTCCAAAGAGCACTCAGCACTGCACAGCTGCCCAGGGGTGGGGTTCACATCCCTGGGGTGTTCAGAGCCGCGGGGATGTGGCAGTGAGAGACGTGGGCAGTGGGCGTGGGGGGGTGGGCAGGGGGTGGACTGGGGAGCTCAGAGGCCTTCTCCAACCGGAATGCTTCTATGGTTCTCTGATTCTCTACGGGATTTCTTCCTCCCTTGTCCAACTCAAACCATGACCACAGAAACTACACACAAGCTCTGGGCAGGCAGCTCAGTCCGTGTGTTTGTGCCTAAGGACCATGGCAGACACATGGCTGTGTTCCTGCTGCCTGGCAAACGGTTACAGGTCTTGTGCCAACACAAGGAAGCACGTGCTGCTTCCCTGCCTCAGATCCAGTTCTGGGCTGTAAAGGGAAAGCACTGACCTTGCAACACTGCCTTAAAGGGACTCATTTTTCTCATTTTCATATTATCTCAATTACAAGGAACAGCTGAATCCCACCAGGATTCTTTCCTGTGCAGCTGCAGTAGGGAACTGCTTTAGGCTGGCCATCACTGCACAGAGCCCCATCCCCTCCCCCCGATCCCTGCCCTTCTGATATCGATCAGCGCCCATCAGATCCCTCTCAGCCTTCTCTTCTCCTGGTGAGCAGTGCTGGGGCTTCCAGCCTGTCCCCATCAGGCCCCCCCATCTCTGCAATGAGTGCTGAGATGCTCATATACCAATGTGTAACTAGGAGAAACGTGAATCATGTTTTGAAAGTTCTCAGACATATTTAATTTTCCATGGTGGTTGGTTGGAATGTCTCAAGTTTTCCCCTGACCTTTCTGTATCAACTGCAGTTGTTTTAAATACATTGCTTTAGAGGCGTTTTGCTTCTCTGCAGATAAGAGACGTCACACTTTGTGCTGCTGCCTTCTCCAGGAGCCTATAAGCACGGGGATCCAAACCTGTTCTGAGCAGCCCTAGGGCTGCAGCTCGCTGCAAATGACGCGTGTCAGCCGCGTGATGGGCACGGTGCCGTGCTCCTGCACCTGGCTGTGAGTGCAGCACGGCTCCTGATGCTCCAAGGTGCGGTGGCAGAGGGGAAGCCAGAGCTGGGGAGAGCTCAGGGACAGCTCTCTGTGTTTGCAGGTCTGGTCCCTGCGCCGTGGCAGCAGGGAGGCACCCAACACTAGGGATGGGTGCTGGGAAGGCTGGGCAGCTGAATGCGTGACTTTTCCTGAACAGGTCATTTTTTGCATGCAAATACTTTCTAGGCATGACTTGAAGGCCTTGGCTGTCTGGAAATCCAGCGGAACTGAATGCACTGGGCCTGCCAATTGCGATGCGGATGCCAGCAGGCGGTGCAGCACGTCCTTCGCACTAACACTGTGCTAACCCTATTCAACTTCTCACTCACTCACCCACCCACCCACCCACCCATATAAGCCAAGATGCAGAAAAAATATCACCACATGAACATGGTTTCAAACCTCCAGGATCTGCCCGACTCTATAGCCAATCCTACAGCTTTCTTATGTCACCTCTACTCTGCTGTACGGAGGGCTCACCATGTCTGCAAGGGTCAGTGGCACCGGGCACTGAGCAGCAGCCAGGCCTGAGGAGGCAGGAGCTGCTGGGGAACAAGGCCTGGCCACTTACTGACAGCCCTACGCGAGCTCTCAGCATCAGCCTCTGGAAGGGGCCAGTGTAAGGCAGCACTGTGAGCCAAGCCAGGGCTCTGCACAGCGCTGCCTTCAAGCAGCACTGCATGGCCAGGCCATGGCTGAGATGCTCATATGGTCAGGCCATGGCCGGGCTGCAGGGAATGGCCGCCCCAAGCAGGGACCAGGACTGCCTGCAGGGTGTTCTGCTTGAAGGGATCTTCCGGGTGCCAGATCAATGACCGTGGCCTTGGGAAAGGCTTGGAAGAGTGCATAGAATCACAGACTTGTAGGGGTTGGAAGGGACCTCTGGAGATCCCCCAGTCCAACCCCTAAAGCAGCTCCCCACAGCAGCTGCACAGGAAAGCATTCAGGTGGGTTTTGAATATCCCCGGAGGGGACTCCCCCACCTCTCTGGGCTCTGTGCCAGGGCTCTGCCAACCTCAAAATCAACAAGCTTTTCTCCATGTTCGCATGGAACTTCCAGATTGCAGTCCAGACAGCAGGGCAGCTCCGACAGCAAAGTAGGATTGTTTTCGTTTCTTTAAATAGCAGCAGTTGAGGATTCCATCTGCTACATTCAACTCACTCAGAAATGAAAAGCAACCACAGAGTTTTTAGAATACGGGTACAGATCCCACGCGCCCCAAATGGCTGAAGGCTCACTGTGCCCACACAACCCTGGCTCTGCGCTCTGCCTCCCCCAGCTGAGCGACGGCCCTGGCACAGCCCTGGTGCCAGCAGCCCACTGAGCAGCCGCTCTGTGTGTGCCCGCTGTGCTCCTGCTGCAGCCGGTGGGAACCTGGCCACGCTCATCACTCCCAGCACTGCTCTCCCTCCATCAGCTCTTCTGGACCGTCTTCTGGGAGTCCTATACAAGCTCTGCAGACCTCACTGTCTTGTTCTTTCACGAGTGAATCCATGGAGCTACAAAAATATTAGACTAATAAAATACGTTTCTCAAGCAGGCGACCGCTGCTTATTTTGGCCTTCATTACATAATGGAACAGTTGTTGGAGCATCAGTTGCCTTACTGGAAATTTTTTCTGATATCCTTAGGGACTGTTTATCATGGCCTGTACTGGGCTTCTAAATTAATTAGGAGAGAGACTGCAAAAAGAAGAGGCACAACGTCAGGTGGAGCAAAGTCAGAAGAACCGTACAATCCATGCCAACAAACCTTGGGCTCAAAACGCCAAGAGCAATACAATTGGTAAGGTAATCAATTAATTAGGTAACAGTCTATCCTTATCGTTGAATGCAGCTTTGCAGTAGCACTAAACCTCCACTGCTGTGGCATTCACAGCCAACAAGTGGACGTTCTGTGAAGTCTGACTGTAGTTCACAAGAGAATTTCGGGGTAGCTGTGTGGGTTCCCAGCAGGCCCCGTGCCATGTTTCACGTGGGCGCTCCGTGGTAGGAACCGCTTGGTTTCTGGATAGCAGAGCAGCAGAACTTCTCTGCTGTACAGAAGCTCCTCATGCAGCACTTTGCAGGGCAGCACTCGGGGTTACGGTGTGTTCTTCTGCGTGTCCACAGCAGCCCATCCACACCGCTGTGCTGAGGGGGCATTTTCTGATCTCCGTGTGGCCACGCTGTGCCATCCGCAGTCAAAGATGGACAGCAAATAGCCGCTGTGCTCAGAGGTGCGTATTTTTAGGCCACGCGAGGGCTGAGCGGCTGCTCTGGAATGTGGGGCAAGAATCGGACGTGAAATTCCTGGTCCCGAACTGCCAAATCTTCTCACGAGAGAGCTCCCAAAATCCAAACGTGTTTTCCACGCATCGTGAAGACAGGAAGATTTATCTATTTACGCTGCTTCTCCTCTCCCATTAGCCCTAATCGGCTGCTTCAATAATTCTCTCCCACAAAGCAAAGAGAGCTGCAGAAGGAACGCAGGACTCTCCAGATGAAATAAAGAGCGGCTGTGGTGGGCGAACCACGATGGAGCCAGGATATGATTTTTCCTGATAGCATCTTTTAATACTTACAGTCGTGCACCGCCTTATCTTGGAGCCAAAACTGTCATTTTGCTCCAGTGAAGCACCTGCAGCTGGTGTGCAAAGCAGAACTGCACACCTCTTGTGCACTCTCCAGCCCTCAGCTCCGGTACTGCAGGGGGACCAGAAGCAAATCCTTCTGTTTCTGTGACATGTGGCTGGAATCACCTGCAGTCCACTCGGAGACCTATGGGGAAGGCTGAGGATTTTAATGAGGTGAGCACGTTTGCAGGAGAGCAGTAACAGAGGGAATCACACACCTGCAGTAAGCACGTGGTCTCATTTTTACCATCCAGATGTGCTCTTATGTAGGACAAATATAGCACAGCAAAATCCAGCGCCCTGGCTGCAGGAGGTCATAGAATCACAGAATGGCTTGGGTTAGAAGGGACCTCAAGGATCATGAAGCTCCAACCCCCTGCTACAGGCAGGGCCACCAACCTCCACATTTAATACCAGACCAGGCTGCCCAAAGCCCCATCCAGCCTGGCCTTGAACACCCCCAGGGATGGAGCACCCACAGCCCCTCTGGGCCAGCTGCAGCACCCTGTGTGCAGGACATGGAAGCGGGCAGCCTCCAGCGCAGCAGGAAGCGGAGCACTGCAGGACATGGTGCTGCTCCACACAGGATGAGCGCCTCAGCAGTGACATCGCCGCCTCCCTTCTCTGAGTAAAGGTGCTTCCTAGAACTGTTTTGCACATTTAAAAGGAAAAGCAGCAGAATACCCGAGTGTTTCAGCTTGAATAGCCTTGAAAGTACCACGGCAGCTATTAAGTTTGCAGCCTGGAGCTGCTAAAGCATCACTATGAGAATCAGAGTCTGGGTGCAGCTGTGCTTGTGAGCAAACAAGGAATGACGTCTCTGTCACCCCAGGAGCGTCCCGGTCTGCTGCTGGTTTACTTCAGTGGTTCTGTTCAGCAGCCGAGCACCAAAACAAGCACCAGACCAGCGCACACGGGAAGCCACTTACGCTAAAGCAGTGCCTTATGGAAGTGGAGCATTTTTCAGGTTCTCCGTGCTGAAGGCAAGGTCTTGACAGCACACCAAAAGACCTGGCGCCTGTACTACAAACACAGTTCCTCTCTTCCTCTGAACACGGCATAAATCAGACACATGGAGGGTGGCAGAGCCCTGGCGCAGAGCCCAGAGAGGTGCTGGAGCGATCCAATTCTCTGAGCACCTGCCATAGGGAACAGCTTATACAGTATATAGGGGCTGGACTGGGGAAGCTCCAGAGGTCCCTTCCAGCCCCCACTGTTCTGTGCTTTAGCTCTCTGAGCAATACTGCAGGAGGCAAAGCACCACAAGGAATCCCTGCACTGTCAGCAATTTGCTGAGCATCCATGTCCCATAGGAGGACAACAGCACCTTTGCTCCGTGCTGCAGGGCTGCTAACAGCCCACGTCCAGCAGCTCTGCTGTAAGCTGGGGGAGCACAGAGCAGCGCCCGCATCCAGATGGGAAGAATATGAGTACAAGGACTGAGAGGGAAATGCATTTCCTGCCTTTAATAACTCTCTTTTCATTTTTTTTTACCCTTTCAATGACGGCCGAGCACGCAGAGCTAACTCCTGTGGAACGACTGAAACGCTGCTGGGCTGCAGCACAGGAAGGGCGGCACGGCGGCCTCACTGCCGGCATCACCAGCTCTGACCCCCTGGGCTCCAGAAGTAGGATGCTTTGTGCTCGAGTTCTCCCTAAACTTACAGCACAGATCACATTTTACTTCCATCAGAAGCTATTAATCATCTCTAGAAAGTTAACTTGATGCCTCTGAGTTCCTTTTGGGGGCAGGGCTGTTCTGGAGATTTGATGGAATTTTACAAGGATAATATTCATAAATTAAGTTAATTTGCTCTCTATTTTTTACCTTGACCACGTGAACTGCCACCTCTGCCAGCCTTTCCATCACAGAGCTCAAGCCCTTTGTGCACAGAAGGGAGAAAAATCCTCCCTGTGCCATACAGCACCTATCACGTAAGCGAGCTTCAGCCCTCTCCTGCTGAAGGGTTCCAAACAGTACAAACTGTTCCCAAACCACATTGCCCTCCGATGGCAGAATTAGGGGCTCTGGACTCCCGGATGAGCCCTCATCCCCCCTCATACAGAAGAAGCAGATGTGGACGCAGCCCCTTCTCCTCCTACAGCACGAGGAGGGGTCTGCCCCAGTGTGCCAAAAAGGGGCATGAGCGAGGGAGAACAAGATAAGGGCTCTTCAAAGCGAGGAAAACGACACTAAATAAGGCAGAGCGAGCAACCTGCTGAAAACCAGAGGGCGCCCGCAAAGTCACACACGGTACCTTTTCCCACAGAGCACTGCGATAAGTTTTGCTACAAAGTGAGAGCAAATAGAAAGTACAAAACGACTCCTTCCCACCAGCACGGGGCACGCAGGGACTGCTTCACGGCTCCCCCAGGCCAGAGCAGGGAGGTTCTGCTTCCCTTATCCCTGTGCCTTCAGCCCCTGCTCTGCTACCCCTTGGCAAACCCACTGCACAGGGCTCTGCCTCACCTCCCCACAGACCTGTCCATCTCCTGCGTGCAGCTTACGGCACTGCCGACCCCAGTGCCACCTCCCAGCCCCGTCTCCTCACATTCAGCCCTTTCTTTACAATCTCCCTTTCTCCTCATCATCCTTCCTCTCTACCACAGATTTTGGTCGTCTTTCTCCAAACTCTCTGCACTTGGCCGCCCTCTGGTACCGCCGCCCGCTGCTCCCTGACCCCGCCGTCCCCATCCGCTCTGCCTTCCCTCACGGCCACGAGGAGGGCACCTACCAGCAGCGGTGACCAGCACGCCGACAGGACGCACATGATCCCCAGCAGCTGGATCAGCGTCTCGGTGGCGATCCGTCCCCACTGCTTGCTGGAGCGCGAGGTGGCGGCCTTGCTCCGGCAGCGGGACACCAGGGCCTCGATGGTGGCCAGGTTGCACGCCATGGTCACCAGCAGCGAGAAGAGCCCCAATCCCGCGAAGGCGGAGGCGAAGAGCACGCTGCCGGGGCGCTGCCCTTCGATGCTGATGAAGCACCACGTGCCGGGCCACTGCAGCGCGTAGCGGCCCAGCCCGGCCAGGGGCAGCAGGGCGAAGGCGGGCACGGCCAGCCAGATGCCCAGCAGCACGGCCTTGGTGACGCGCGTCTTCATGTGGCTGGCGTAGCAGTGCGGGGCGCGGATGGCCAGCGTCCGCTCCGCGGCCATGGCGCTGGCGATGAAGAGCGGGCAGAGGCCGAAGACGGTCATGCTGAAGCCGAAGAAGGCGCAGAGGCGGCCCGAGGGGTCGACGTTGGTCCAGGCGCGGTCGGACAGATACACGGCGATGACGATGGGGCTGGTGAGCAGCTGCCCGGTCAGGTCGGTGAGCGCCAACGAGCCGATGCACAGCAGGAAGGAGCGCTTGCGCCGGTTCTCCTTGGCGCGGTAGCTGCGGGACACCAGCAGCATGGCCAGCGCGTTGCCCACGATGCCCGTGATCATCATGGTCAGCGGGAACGCCACCGACACGGCGCCGCAGCCCTCCGCCGCCCGGCCGGTGCCGTTGCCCCGCGGCCGCATGGGCTCGGTGCCGTTGGGGCCGGGCTGGCACAGCGGGCGGCGGCTCATGGCGGCGGAGCGGAGCGGCCCCGGTCCATGGCAGCACCGCGCACCGAGGCGCAGCGCTCCGCCGCTATGAGGCTCCGCCGCTCGGAGGCGGCCCGCCCCCGGGGAGGGGACAGGCGGCGCGGGGCACGGCACGGCACGGCTCCACGCGCGGGCAGCGCTCCCCTCGCGGCGGAGCGGCACCCGCAGCTCGTCCCCACGCGGCTCACGCCGGCACCCGCACCGCCCGCCGAGACCGCGCTTCGCACCCCGCGCGCTCCTGGATGAAAACTACCGGCCATGTGTAATAACACACCGCTGCTGCTGAAAGCCAGCCGGCTGCGCTTCTATCCCAGCGCCTCTAACGGCACCGCGCTGATGTAGAAAAAGAAGTTTCACAAACACCTGCAGCACCGCGTTAAGGCAGCACTGCGCCCGGCGCTGCACGGCCGTGCCGAACCACCCCGCCTCGCACCGCTGCTACAGCAGGCACTGACAGGCACTGCGAAGGATGCCGCAGTGCTGTGCCTGTCACAGAATCACACGGAACGGGCCAGGTTGGAAGGGACCCCAAGGATCATGAATCTCCGACCCCCCACCGCAGGCAGGGCCACCAACCTCCACCTTTAATACCAGCCCAGGCTGCCCAGGGCCCCATCCAGCCTGGCCTTGAACACCTCCAGGGACGGGGCATCCACAGCCTCTCTGGGCAGCTGCTCCAGCACCTTACTTTCTGTTTTACAAAGCAGCCATGCAAATAGTTCAGACACTTGATCAGCGTCTTGGTGGCGATCCAGTTCAGTTTGGAAAGCCCTTCCAAAGTCAGGGAAGGCGTGCAAACTATCCTGAAGCAGCAGAAAAAGATGACTACTTATAGTGCTGCTCAAATCCAAGCTTTTTCCCAGTACTTAAGTAACCACAAGCTGAGGACACAGAGGCAGGTGGACGTGCTGCCCTCCTGCACTGCAGTAAAACAGCACCCAGCGGCTGGCAGGACGTGCCTGTGTCGGAGAGAAAGCACTCAGCACACAGTTGACTCACAGCTTTTATTTACACTCGTCTACAGAATCATTTTGCCTTACATTTTATCTAAGCCAAACGAAACCATAATTGTCTTTTGTCTGTAGGCCACCACTCACTAAACGTAAGAACTCTCATCTGGGTAAGTACAGCAACAATTGGAATACAGAGCACAAGAGTAAGAACCAAAGGTAACAACACAGCGTCTATGAGATCTGCTCTTTACACCTTAGTAGTTGGACTTGGAAGTCGGCAGAGGCACAGTTATGAGACTACCCTGCTCTTGTGTAACCTACACACACCCAGCACGGAAATCAGATGGAAAGAAAGCACTGAAGAAGAAACGGCAGGTCGTTTTTTTCCCTGCTAAAAGATTAACAAAAATATTTCTACACCAAAACAATTCTGCTTACAGGACGGTCCGAAAGAAGGGCCTTGGAAAGGAAAACAACGTAGTTCTTAGTTTTGCTCCGCTTGTTTTGGTGTAGCTCATCTCAAAAATCAGCTGTGGGTTTGAAACTGTACAGCACAGAGAGCTGCAGATATTGCTGTTCGTTTGCTTACAAAGAGTTTTCCTTCACATACTTACCTTGTGATGGCACTGAAGACACTTAAATCTTTCTTAACCAAACGGAGCTCAAGAGAGACCAAGTTGCAATGTGATATTACCAGCTAAATAAATTCTGCAAAGCATTTTAAGCCATAAATTATGTTTGGGGAAAAAAAGAACGATGAAGAACACATCTGTGGTACCAGGACTTCCTACGGTTTATTTGGGTTTTAAACATAAATAAAATTCAGATACCTGGAAAACTCGTCTGCCGAAATGAATTTTACAGATGGGCTGCAGAAACTTCCCTTGATTCCAAGGAGCCACTTCCATCACTCCTCCACCTCAACAGTAGCTCCCAAGCCATCCTTCCCTAAGAAAGGACTGCAAAGTGCCGGATCCACGCACGTGACAACACTGCGCCCAGCACCAACTCACACAGCGCTTCCTGCAGCGACAGGACGGGCAGCTACAAGGCTCGGGCAATGGAGAGGGCAGCGCCCCACCTCTCAGACACCCCCACGTGGGAGGAGCAACGTCCCGCTCGCTCTCTGCAGATGGGCTCGAGACTCAGCGGCATTTCTGCTCTGAGCGCAGTTAAGGAGAGAGAAGGGGGCAACCACCGACACTTCAACACAGAAAATAGAGACCCAGGAACTCACTGCTTTGATCCAATGAGCAACGCCAGCCCTACAGCTACACTAACCTTTGTGGTCCCACAGGAGCTACGTGAAACAGGCTCTGAGATGCAGACAGCTCATGGGCTGCTCCGACATCCCCAGCCACGTTTTTTGTCACTGCCACACGAGGAGCAGGGCGGTGTTTGGACGTACCCAACCCAGGTCTGCTCGTACACAGGAAAGCCAGGAACTGAGTAACTGAGGCTTTAAAAAAACAAAGAAACAGAACAAAAAAACCCCTCTTACTCAAAGGAAACAAAACAAAAAACCTGCTCTGAGGGGTTTATGGCTTAAAATGCTATCTCGCTTTTTGTTTCATGGATGAACAAAGCTGCAGTTTTCCAGAAAGCAAGGACAGACATGCACCTCTACTAGCAGATTTAGCACTTCTGACCAAGTAAGACACCAACTTCTTAAAAATGTCTCATGCACTGACTGGGAATTGTTTCTTTTTTTTCCTACGTGTGAGCTTTAAGACATTATTTCTTTTTAGAACTTGTACGGGAACCAGAATGGGAGGATCCAGATGAAGATCTGCGGCGTCTGTAAGATACAAAGGGAGAAAGCATGCAAAGAAATAAGTTGACATCAATTTTAGCATCCATTCTGAGTAGTCTGCATCCTACAATAGCTGGAAGCCAAGTATATCTGATAGGGGCCTTATGAGAGTATAAAAATAACTTTAAGATAATGGATGTGAATTTAATACTAAAAATCCACATTAAGTTTAACACTGAAGGCAGAGTGTAACTTCTCAATGCAGTATTTACTCGTGACAGTAAATTACTGACGTCCACGTTAACAGTCCTGCACACTGCAAGAATGGTGACCCAAGTGTTTCTATGGAACATGCTCCTAGCAGGAGGAAAAAGCCAAACAAAAACCAACAAAACAAGGAGGCTTTAATAGGAATAGAACGGGGGAAGTGAGAAAACTACTTCTAATATCAGAGTTCAACTGCTTCCTAGTGAACCTCTGTCCTCGGAGGAGAAACGAAACAAAATAACCACACATCTCAATACAGCCATTCTTATTCTACATAAACCCAAACCTTTCGGCTGACCGTGATCTCGACCGTCTTTTTTTGCGATCACCAGAGGAAGAAGATCTAGAGCGGCTCCGCTTCTTGCTCCTCTCGGGGGACGAGGACGAACGAGAGCTGGAGTAAGATCTTTTCCTTGGGGTTGAAGACCCCCTGTAGGACCTGGAGCTGGATCTTTATCGATTAAAAATAAATGAGATTTAATCCCGGTATAATAGAGAAGGAACCAAGAAAGAACAAAACGAGACAGTTTTTGTCAACACCCGCTACTCTGTTAGGTACGTCCTATCAAAGAAGAGTGTGGATCCTGTAATACTTACTCTTGAGTTAACTGACAACAAAGCCTGCTGTAGAAGCTCCCTCTATACATTCTGCTCAATTGAGCTTCCAGATACGCAGACCACCGGTGGTTTGGAAAGCTCTTTCCAGCCTTCACCAGTACTGTGCGACTGGACAGCGGGATGGGAGGCTGCCCACAGAAGGACCCTCCCAGTAGTTAAAGCTCACCAAGTAAAAGAGCTCAAAAACTGCAGCTGTAATACCGACTGAACAACGCTGCACTTCGTATTAAGGGATACTGTGCACTGCAACTTCAATTGTAACGAATTCTTCCTCTTATTAGAGCAGGAAGAGCCCCCAGAGGGGTGTTTACAAACGTCAAAGTAAATCTGGGCAGACTGTAAGACCTTCCAAAGCTGAAACAATAACAGGAATCTCTTAGAATGTCAGTTCTTGTGGCACTCCTTAAAAAGAAGACGTCCAGCTTCACTTACAAGCACTTAAAAATCTCTTGTTGTCTAAGAAGATACATAAATGCACTTCTGAAGGTGTAACAGCACTGGGAAGTCCTCCACCATCAGCCCCGAATTAGGTGGGAGCACCTAACGAGGCTCTTTGTTCCGTAAGCTGGATAAAACACTTTCAGAGAACACCACAGCACACAGTGCTGGCAAAATGCTCTCACTGTCAGTAATAAAGCAGTCCTACCCCAAGCAAGCTACTGCACTGGGGGCACTTAGCAGATGCTGTGTAGCACAGGGCAATAACCCAGCTCAGCTGAAAAGCCCTTCGGCATCTGCTGGAGCCACACGTAGCCTTTCCCTTCCTAAAGGCACAGCCACCATCTCACACTGAACCTCACCCATGGAACGTTACTGCCACCACTTAGGGTATTTCTCCTCAACTCCAGCTGCCTTTCCTTATCTTACAGTTTAAGAGTCTCCACGATTTACTGCGCATCACCTTTACACACTCCCCACGCCCCGTGAAGGCCGCGGCAGCGCTATCTAGTGGCAATTGCACCACCTCTCAACACACAAAGAGCAAAGCACGTTTTCTACTGTTCTTCCACAACAAGCAGCCCAAGTGGAGACAGCAAGAATTGCTGAAGCAAGTGAACACGCGCCCAGATTCTTCTTCCTCCCACGTGCAGATGCGTGCCGTCCACTCGTCTAGCCTAGATCAGACTTAAACTCTCCAAACAAAACCTCGCACCTCATGAAACACAGCGGTATGGCAACTCTGGTGCAGAGACCCCAGGAATTCTGATTTCCGAGATAAAAACGAGTTAATGCTTCTGACCAGAACGATTTACGGTGAAATAAACACGTGGCTCTTCTGCCCTTTTTCCCTCTCTGCAAGGAGAGGTGCTACCTCATTCACCTTGATTTCGACCCACGAGATCTAGAGTGTTCTCTGGAACTGGAACGAGATCTTGATCTGGAACTGGAAGAACTTCTTGAATGGGACCTGAAACAACATGGAAGATTTTTTCCAGTATTTGACTTGTATTTAGCAGAACTACTGCTGTAATCAGCAGAGACAATTGTGCATCAAGACAACTGGGACTGCGTTCACGAGATGCGTGACAGCTTCCCCTGCCTCCCAACGTCAGCATGTTACATTTGCCAAGAGTAACTTTAACACGCTAGCACGGTGCATTCAGTAATTTAGAAGGCACTTTTTACTACGCTTCCTGTAACAACACACAAGAATTAAACAGGGTTGCAGCTGTTTTGCACGCTGAGCCAAACAGCTGCACAACCATTATCTCATGAAATCAATGCCTGAGCTTTTTAATTTGTGCCTTAACTGGAAACCATCTTCTGTGAGAAGCAAATCAGGTAAGAGCAGAAGGACTCAAACTACCTCCAATGCAGCTCTCACAGGCAATCTGTAAACACTTCTCAGCCTTTGCACTAATTTCTGTGATCAGAAATTGAGCAGTACTTTACTCTTGGCTGAAACGCAGACAGGTCTGACACTACTTGGAACTACTCAGATATCCCCCCAAGTCTGTCATGTTGATGGGGTTTCTTTAAAGCACAAAGCACAGGAGATACACAAAGACGGCAGCCGACTTGCAGTAACATTGGTAAGAAGAAGGCATTGCAATCAAATTCTCATCATCTTTTCATACACGTGCTGTCCATCTCCCAGTCATGCTGTTACCATGCCTTTTTCGTTTTGCTTTGCCAAACAAAAGCACCATGAAAATCTGCTTTTAAACTACAAAATAATATACTTCAACTTCAAAAAACCAAAAACAGGAAAGCCAACCAACCCACCGACACTGCCAATGGAGCATTGGTAACTACAAGCGTGGGAGAAAGCTGAACGGCTGCTAACAAATTTCAGTTAAGCGAAACTACTTTTCACCTCACTGTTAACATCCGTGAGTTATGGAGATTACAGCCAGATGAAACACTTTGCCTTCTCTGACCTTCCCACCTAAACCAAAGCACTGCACCGAGTGCAGCCCGCAGTGGCAGTAACGGAATGTCCCCACACAGGACAACACAGCCACTCCCTCAAAGCAGCATGGGATCTTCCTGCACACCTCACGTCGTTTACAAAACCCGCTGACAGGCGGTCAGCTCGGTCAGTGCTACCCAAAGTGCTGCTCCTGGCAGCCGTGTGGCCATCAGCAGTCTCAGGAAGGCACGTGAGGGAGCCAGGAGGCTGAGAACTGGTGCTTTTTCCCCAAGAGCATTTCTTGAGAAGAGGCAGCAGGAAAAAAAAGCATGATAACAACAGGGAGAAAGACAGAACAGAGAGAACGGCTCACATCTGGTTAGCATGAGGGGCTGAAGAACTCGGGCAGCGATCAGAGCGGTTAGAGCAGAGGGGTGCAGTGACAGAGCTACAGAGATCAGAAGAAACTTGAACTTTACGTGTAAAATGTTTATATATGGCTCTATGAGTTGGTAGCAATTTCAGGTCTTCAACCTATCAGTATTATCATTGTATTAATTATAAGGCAGCTGAGAAGCCAAACCAGGCCTTACATACCGTGATTACAAAACATTCATTGAATTGTTCACGTTATTACATTCAAATAATGAAGCGAGCTCCCAGATCTACCCACCAGACATTCTTGTGTGACTCCACAATAGAACTGCAGAACTGCAGGTTGGAAGCAACCTTTAAAGATCCTCCAGTCCAACCTCCTGCTGCTGCAGAGCCACCCTCCAGCACAGCAGGCTGCCCGGAGCCCAGACAACCCAGCACTGGCTGCCCCCACGGAAGGGGCACCCGCAGCTTTGTTGGCAAACCTGCTGTATTGTTTTACCAGCTGCATCATGACAAGAGAAGAAAATCCTCTTCATAAATCTTTGGTATTATTCTGACTGCACCACCACTGTATTTAAAGTTCAAGTTTCTTGGTCTTAATTCCAGGATAGCTTCTATTCTGACCATCTACGGAATCAGTCTGGACTGCACCACTGCCCTCTTCTGTCTCCTTTAACAATCCCACCCTTCTACTTCTCTGTTCAAAAACTCTACTCAGCATCATTAGAGAAAGCACATTCATTGAATCAGTTATGGCTAACAAGTCTAAAAATAAAGTGGAAGATTAGATTTTTGCAGTAATTTATTTGAAATATGGACTTAACTTACTCAAACAACAGCAAGACACACAAGGCCTTCCTACTGAGAAGGCACGGAAGGCCAGAACAGAACTTTATCTACCTGTGCAAATTCTGTACATGGAATTGTCAACATTATTACACTAAAACTGTAAGGCAATCAAGAAAATAAGTAAATAAAGAAGTTAGATACTGACATTTTGCCTGGCGTTACCCTTGACCTGTACCCGTTTACCTGGACCTAGACCTTGAGCTTGAGTGAGAGGATGAGCGTGATGAAGAGCGTGAGTGGGAAGATCGGGACTTAGAGCGACTGCGCCTATTGGCCTTCTTTTTCTTATTAGTGTCCTCTTCTTCACTGGCGTCAAGATTATATTTTGAGAGGTCAGCATCATCTTCATCCTCATCCTGAAAAACGCCGACACACACAACTCGCTTTCTGCTCTTTGACGACGTGCCACTTCACAGCTGAACCTGAGGTACCTTTAGAAGCCCGTGAGTTCAGTAACATTCCCCTCATAAGGCTGCCACGCTGAAAAGCTCCACTTTAAATCTCAAACTCAATTCTGATCTCAAACCTCAATGTTTTTCCTCACTTAAAAAAAAATTACACACCCTTGAGCACAGCCATCAGAACAGAGCAGGCCCCACACGCAGATACCTCCCAGAAGCTGCAGGCAACACTACTCTGATAGCTGCTCCTCCACACAACCTTAAGGCAGCCAGAAATACAAACCAAACCTCACCCACTACGAACTACTCTAGAGTAACCAGCCAAAAAAACCCAACCCGTCCACAAAGCGAAACACAGTACCTCATCCAATTTGTATTTGGAAAGATCTCCATCCTCATCCTCCTCATCTTCCCCCTCAGATTCCTTATCTTCCACCTCCTTCAGGATAGATGCTGGACCAACTGCTTTGCCTCTGTACTTTTTCTTCTTGCGACCAAACTAAGAGACAGCATTCCATTAGCAGGTGATTTATGAAGCCATTCCCAATGCTACCTTTCCCTTAAGATTTCTTTGAGAAAGCAAATATGCATCCATTTAAATAAGGTATTGCTCAGTGGAGGAGATGCACAAGGGGATGTCAGTTAGGAGACTTCTCAGAGAGGTGTCTGTCACATAAAATTTGTGCCTTCAGACAAAACCAATGGAAACCCAAACTTAATAAAAGAACATTGTTACATTTATGTCTACGGAGTGTATTTACAATGCTAAACATGTCTGAAAACATGCATTATCTTGAAACCAATTAAGCACATTTTAAAACCCAGCTTGCACCAGTTTAATCTGAGCTGATCCTAACTCTTCAGCCCTCAAAATACAATACAGATGCCTTTACTTTCAGTTCACAGCTTTTGCACCCTAGCAGCTGGCAGAGCTGCACCACGAGGTGTTTCTCAGCAGCACTTTTCCCCACCAGGGAACTAAATGCAAGTCCAGGTATCCCAAGCACAAGTCACACAACACGTCTCTCCAAAGCAGTACATTATCCCACCTTACCTCGTCATACTCCCCATCTGATTCTTCACGTTCTATATATTCAACATTCTCTCGTTCATTAAATCCTCCTCCATAGCCTTTAAAAAGTGGTAAAATAAAACAATCTTTTGGGATGCACCAAATTCAGCTACACGAAGCACAAACTTTAGAACAAGCTTTCAGTTTCCAGAAGCCCTCAGTGGCAATACAAACACAAGCCACAGGAATGCAGAATGATCTCCAGAAGATCACGAGTTATTCCCACATGTTTATTAAAAACAGCCCCCCAGATATCTAATAGAGAAAATGGATTCAAACACACCAGTGACAGACAACAGAGCAGCCACGTCAGGGAAGCGGTCAGTGGAAACGGCAGGGAGGGCAGCGCTCCACAACTGCTCCCCAGCTGCTGCTCCTGAAACCCCTCTGCCACATCCAGCCCCCATGTGCACCAAGCCTCCATTGTGGCTCCTGGGCAGGCCAGTCTGCTCCCACACTGCAGCTGCTGTGTGACATTAAACCCAGTACAGGCCCTCAGGAAGCAAACACGGATAACAGTGTCCTGTAGTTGAATTAAATGGCACGAGTGCCAAGGTCCTTCCTACTCCTCTTATAACGCGAGCAGAGAACTCGAGCTACTGATCTGGATGTCAGCTGGCTTGGCAACTTCCTGAGGATGTGAGCACCATGCTGCGTCCCACGTGCCACTGCGAATTTACTCTGAAGGACACCAGGATTTGGGAGAAGTTCAGCAATACTCTTTTCCCTTTTGAACAATAAGCGGTGCTCCTCTCCATGCCTGCTTTTGATTTTTCAAATGAATTAGTGTTATGCTGTCTGCACTGGATTCACTGCCTGGCCCCATTTTGCTCTATTTACAGTGGAAACAGTACCAACAGTTATGCCCACGCTGTAAGGATGTCCGCTGTTCTACTTACTGCTGGCCTGTTGTTACAGCAGAAGGAACTTAAAATGCATCACCCTGACCAAGCCTTCATTAAGAAGTGCAGTCTGATGGGCTCTATGTATACCAGAGCTCTTGGAGATCAAGATAATGCAGCGTTACTCCTTCCAAGCTTCTTAATATCAAAATCAAATATTGTGGATTAAGCCAAACGTGTGATGATTTTCCGAATTTAACCATCACATGCTTCACTTCCTGTGCTACTGAAAGTGTGAGAACCCACAGATCTACTCGCATGTGAAAAATCAGATCATCCTGAATTATAAAACAGAGTGCCTGGCAATAGTTTGCTGTTCTAAAGCCATACACAACTCACCTGTCCGCTCCTCCAACTTCGCATACTTCGGAGTATTACACATGTTACATTCTGACCTCCTGGCCCAGTTCACGTTACCACATCTTCAGAGGGGGAAACAAAACACAGCACAAATCAGAAACGTTCTATTTCCAATTTCACAGCTCACGTGTCGAGGTGGCACTAAGAGGTCGTAAAAGGGACCAGCTGCAGCAGTGATGCGCAGTCACTAACATGGCACCATTAAGACCAAGGCTGACACCAAGGAGTCTGTGAGTACACTGACAGCACTAAGAAGATGGGATGTGGAGCACGCTAAGCAAATCAAGGGAAAAGAAATAAAATTAGCAGGCAAATAAATTAGCAGGAGACCACCCAAAATGTATTAGCAGACAATTAAAGTATATTTTAGCTGAAGTAAAATCGAAGAGGTACCGAAACAAAAAGATTCTGAAACAGCTGAAGGCAAAGCAGTTGCAAGCATCCTTTATGGATACGATTGCTAAAGGAACCACCGGTGTTATCAAACTCGCATTCCAGAACGCAAGGCAAAAGGGGAAACAAATATCACTGCCACAAAAAGGAGCAAAGGAAGAAAAGGGAGAGAAGGCCAGTGCTCGTGTAGCTATATGGTGAGACACCACAGTCCTGCTTCACCAGCGACTGAAAAACGAAGTCATACAAATTCCTCATTGCTCCTCACCAGAGGCATTCACTGTTCTGAAGAGTTAACGAAGGTGACACCTGGAGAAGACTGCTGGTCAGCAAGCCTTGTCATCCTCTGCTGCACAGCTACAGGTTCTGCATTTCCCATCTTGCTGTGTCCCAAAATGCCACTCACATTCACACTACCCTTAAAACTACCATCAGGATGCTGCTCAATCCCAAAGAGCAGAGAAGGTGGTCTGCAGGACACGGTGCAGCCATGAACACGCGACTGAGAGGATTCCTTCACACACACTGCTGCCCGTAGGGCTGCTCAGGACCTTTTGCTTGAGCCCACAGGACTGAACAAAGCTGGGCCTGACCTGAGACAGCTGCTGCCCCCCCCATTACCCTGCATGCATGCACAGGATGCACTGTGAGGAGGTGCTACCTGAACACTCAGCTATCCCAAGGCTGCCAAATGGCCACCCAGACGTATGCCTCTCATATTTTCTCACTATCAGAAACAGTCTGCTGCAACAGTACGTGTCAGTGTACGTGCTTGCTGCTGGCACTTTGTTTTACTGAGGAGGTATTTTGTTTGGGTCACAGCACATGCAAGGCAGGAAAAACCAGAGCCAGGTTTCGCTGCTTACAAGGCTCCATCAGCAAGCAAATCCCGAATGCTTCAAAGCCCTACTGAAAGTTTCTCTTTAAAAACAAAGTGCTTTATTAATCACCTTTTGATTTAAAACTTCACATTCTCAACTGATTGCTTGCAAGATCATCTACGTAGTTAACTATGCGTTCAATTTCACTCACTAAAAACTTAGTGAATATTAAAAATAAGCTATCGTACTGCAAAGAGGATGTAATTCCATCTACGTGTCTGTTCCAAACTTGGGAAGCACCTTGGATTACCAAAGGAAAATCAGAGCTTTTTGGGTTTTTTCACTGTTACATCTCCCCTGTCGTATTACTTAAGGACCTGCTGTTCGCCAAGCAGAAATGAATGCTGTCCTCACAGTCAAACACTTCCAACGGAATACCTGGGTGTTTTAGCACTCTTTTCCCATCAGCGTCAACACATAGAATCATAGAATGGCTTAGGCTGGGCAAGACCTTAAGGATCACCTCGTTCCAACCCCTTGCCAGAAGTAGGGTTGCCAGCCACAAGATCAGGCTGCCCAGGGCCCATCCACGGCCGCAGGCACCTCCAGGACTGGAGCACCCACAGCTGTGGGCAGCAGTGCCATGGCCTCACTGCCTCTGAGTAAAGAATTTCCCCTCACCTATGTCCTGCATCTCCCATCTTTTCACTTAAAGCCCTTCCCCTTGTCCTTCACTACCTGCCTGTGTAACAGCTCGGTCCCCTCCTGTTCAATAAGCTCCCTTTAAGCACCCGAAGGAATCACATTCACACAAGTTGGACGTGGCCCTGCAGGCGCTGTGGCAGCACGCCGGCTGTTACCGCTGCGTACGTTTTGCACTGCCAGTCGTTGGCGCTGAAGAGGCCGCGGCTCTTCTCTGCCAGAGTCTTCCCTATCTCCGTCCCTCCAGCTTTCATCATTTTGGCTTCAGTCGTTTTTTCTGGAAGCAAACAAACAAACAGCTCACGTGAGCGACTAATTACAAACTTTCAACGTTCTTTTCTTTCGGAAAGGCGCAAAAGTGCGAGAAGGGAACGGCACATGACAGGCAAAGCTCACCTCTCCCACATCGGTTGCAGCTGGTCCTCCTGGCGAAGTTCACGTTCCCACACCTGGGGCAAGGACACGGACACACGTCAGCGGCCGCCAACCGCGCCCCGGGCCCGCCCGCCCCGAGCCCCAGCCCTGCCCAGCCCAGGCCGTGCCGCGGCGCTCGTCCGACCCCCCCGGCGCTCACTTCTTGTCGGGGCAGATCCAGTCCCCGTCGCTCACGCGGAAATTCTTGGTCGACATCTCCGACTCGCACAGCCCCACCGAGCGCCGCCGCCGCCGCCGCGCAGGAGGAAGAGGACCGGGGCCCTGCGCCGGCCGGGCTGCCCGCCGCGCCTGCGCCCTGCAGCCTCAGCGAGCCGGGCTCGCGCCGGGCGGGATTTCGGTCAGGCAGCGCCTCGGCCGCCTCAGCCCGGCTGCGAGGAGAGAGCACGGAGGACACGCGCCCCCAGCGGCCCGGAGGGCTGCCTGCAGCTTCCGCCGTGCGCGGGGGCCACGGCCGGTGTCGTCAGTGGGAGCGGGGGAGCCGCGCGGGGCGGCCCTGGGCACCTCGGCCCCTCAGCCTCAGGGCGGGGCTCGGGGCTCGGGGCTCGCAGTGGGACGAAGCGCCCCGATAGCCGCCCGGTGCCTGTGTGGGTCCGCGGGGCGATCGGCTGCGGCCTCGTTCGTGCCGGGAGCGACGGTTGCTCTGAGCAACACAACGACGTCCCACGAGAACACGGGGACAGTTTGCGAGTGACGCACGGCCTCGGCGTGAGCGTAGTGCTAGAACGTCCAAATAAAGCCTTTTTTTCTTCTTCTTTTTAACAAACTTGTAACAGTCACTGGGACGCTGCTGGCTGAGGCGGTGAGATCCCTCAGGCCGGCTCTGCCCCCTCGTTGCTCTGCAGTGGCACTGAGCAGGCAGCGCTTGGGCCGGAGGCACTGCTGGGTGCACGCCGTGCAGAGTGGTTCATGGGCTGCCGCCTTCCTGCACAGACAGCAGCACAGCTGCAAAACTTAAAAACCCACATTAACAGTTTTTGGTCAAAACAACAGGCCTTCACAGCTGCCATCAGTCTGAGCTGAAAAGGAGGATCGATCTTAGTGCTACAATAGAGATGGCAACAAATCTTCTGTGGTCACTTTATCAGCGCAGATCCTTAAGATGAAGTAAATAGAAATTAAGTAAAAGATCTGTGGAATCCATTTGCTGCCCTGAGTGCCTGGGGAGAGGCACTGCCACCGTCGGGTGATGTACAGCAGGTGGCACTTTGGTAACATGTATCGTTTTCCCAGGTACTGCTATTGAAAATGAGAGGCCTGCTTTCTTATGAAATTGAAGGCAGAGAATTTAAACGTTAATATATTGATAGAGCTATTTCCCCCCACCCCAAAAAACAAACAAATAAACAGACAAAAAGCATCACTGTCACCCTGGAAATTGAATGCAGGGTTATCTTTGCCTTGCACATGGTACAGAACGTGAAGTTGTCAGGGTGCACCCGGATCACACAGTGAGCCTCCTCCCAGACCTCCTGCAGGCAGGGCTCTGTTCCTGCCTGTTCACTGCAGTGGGGGATGGGGAGAAGCCAAAAACAGAGGCTGTGCAATGCTAATATGTTAGAAGAAAATCAGTATCTCGGCCTCAGGAAGAACTGGACTGAATTTCAACATGCTTAGGAAAGGTGCCACTTTGGAATCCTGGTTTCCCATTGAGGCCATTGCTCATGAGTCCATTGCAGTGCTCAGGATTGGGGTCTCCTCATGCTGGTGCCTGAAGAAGCTCTGAAGGAGTGAAGGCAGAGCCTGCTCAGGTTTCACCGCCTTCGTGTGGCTCCTGGGCCATACAGGGATCGACTTCTGGCCAACAAAATTTAAAGTGAGCACGGAGAATGCCTCTCTAACTTGAGCAGCAAAATCCTCGTGCTGTTCAGGTCATTAAAGAAGACCCCCTGTGGATGACTTCAAGGACAGGAATTTGTTCCTTATCCCTGGATTTCTCTTAAGGGAAATCAAGACACATAAATCTTAAATTTTGCATCAAGAAATGAATCAGAATAGGCACTTTCTGTTTTAAAAATAAGCATGGGCAAAATTGCATCTCACCTGGTAATAATTTGAGGCTTAAATGTTTTAAAACTTCCCCAGAATTAATGAGAATATTTCAGTGGTATTTGCCTTCTTCTGAAGGAAGTTCCCCAGAGAAGCCTCTGGCCAGGCAGAGGTTGGATGCAGTCAGCCACAGTCTGGAAATCAGACCTTTGCCTGAATCTGCAGAGGGAGTGTTTGTATAACTTTTGTTTGTTCTGTCCATTTACTTCAAAGCTTATATTAAAGGCTGAAAAGCCAACTGGGGACTGAAAAAAACATGACTTATTTTTTAATTGATGAATAAATTTATTTAATTCATGAATGCCTTGATTAATTTATGGAGCAAGACCCAAGTGGACCAGACCTAAAGTCCTGGCGGGCACTGTGACCAGGCAGCCAGCTCAGCTCAGTGACTGTGTAGGGTACTCCCTTTTCTTAATAAACCAGTTAGCTTTGCTTAAAGTTTTTTGATATGCTCATCTTCTTTTCCCATGTTTCTCATGCAAAGCTCCATTAAAATATCTGCTTCACATTTCAAGACACTTTGTGAACATTTGTACTGCATTCCTGTTTCTATCGTAATACATTTTGGCTTCAAGTATACTGATAATAACAAAGTAAATGAGAAGTACATCACCCTTCAGCTTAACATAATGAAACTGAACAGTTGAGCATGAGAAAACATATAGGAAACTATTTAATTGGCCTGTCTCTAGACAGCAGATTCCTACCAACAAGCACGGAATATCAGTTTTCTTGAAGAAAAACTGAATGATATGAAGGCCAGCTGAGATCAAAGCCAGGTAATTAAAGGAAGGTTGCCTGTGCTTCATTGCTATTTCATTCTGTTTTTGTGGCCTCCAAGTACAGTGTCTGCGTGCCACACTTTATTAAGCAGTATGGGGCACCTAGGATTTTAAGCATCACTTTAAAGCACTCTGTACCTTATTGATGGTTTCTAAGACATAACAGTAATAGCAATTCCGAATTTATGAGCTAAATGCCAGCGATGTGCTTCCATCAGGTCAGATCAACAATTATGGGAATCTGTTTGTGTTGATGTAGCTGGCCATACACAAAAGTATCCACAAAGTAGTGCTTGACTGTTTCTTTTTTAGAGAACGTCATAACCTGACAGATACTGTTTAGGCAAGAGGGAGTGAAAATGCAGTCCCTGTGTTGAAAAGCACGAATGCTATCCTCTCTTCAGGACACTCGCAGGTTTGCGGTGCACAATGAAATACAAAGATGGCTGTGCTGGAAAGCAGCTTAGGACGTGCCAAGCATTTGGAGAGCTTGCTTTCCGAAGTTTGTTTCAGTTTTCATGAGTGACTGACGCTTTGTAATAGAATTTTTCAGGCAAATGATGGGCACTGTCATGTCATTCAAGCTGACGTGCTGTTGGAGGAAAGGTTTTCTTCGAATGTGACCTTTCCTGAGGGTTAAACGTTGTTTGTCACTTAATAACTTAATAATTAAAGAGTATATCAAGCCCACCAAGAGTACATAAAATCACAATATGGATGTTACAAGCAACACTTTAGATATGTTTGTTCTACTAAGAGTGAGGTTGGCCTTTGCTCGCTGACTCATGCAAGGGTGTGACTGCTGGGGACTTGGGGAGGTCCCTTTGCCCACTGCTACTGCTGGGGGGTTCTGCTGATCACAGACACCGCTCAGGCAGCTCTCAGCTCAACCCACAGCCTGAGGTTCCCCAGCTGTGCTCTGTGGGCTGCAGTGCCACCCAGCCTCTCATTTGCAGCCAAGCAACAAGTAGCAGTCACAGATGTTTCTTCATTTTGTCTTTCCATCAGCTGATACATCCGCCTCCCTGATTTCTGTTCGCTTTTATTGATGTCCTCTTGCATCTGGAAAGGGACCCTTCCTCTTTTCCATACTTAAAACAAATAAGTATTTTTAAACCTTTCCTGGTAGGCTGTGTTACCCAGATCTTCAGTCTGTGCTCCAGCACCCCCAGGCAGCTCCCCCAGTCAGCAGGGTGCAGGGCTGTGGTCTGCCTGCCTCATTGCTGCTGGCGCCGTGCTGACGCAGCTCAAGTCCGTTTTGCTGTCCTGCAGTGCTCCTCCTTGTGCAGGTTACATGGAGGTATTTTCTTCCAGGAGAACCATCACATCATGAATCTGTGCTTGGTTTATGACTCAGTATAGATCAGTGTTTTCTGCAGCACTGTTGCTCTACAAGTTGTTCCAATTTAAGGTTTGCATATTTGATTTTTCCCTGTCAAGTCTAATACTTTGCATGTGGTCTGAGTTGAATTTCATTTTTATTAATTGGAGATCAAGTCTCCAAGCATGAAGGTAACTTCAAATACCTAAGTTGTCTTTCAGATTTCTTTTGGCTTGCTTTCTGATTGAAGCTGGACTGCATTTCCTTGATGGGTGCACGTGGATGTCATGCAGATGTGCTGACAGATGCTCCTCAGCTGCAGGTCGATCATACCTGGACATTTTCCTCCTGTGTGGTGGAGAAGCTGAACGGAATGAAATAAGTTTAACATGACATCCACATTTTGTTTTCACGTAAGCCTTGTATCCTTTTTGGAACTAGCTGTGTTATTTGCCGTTGTGACATATTACATGTTATTACATGTCATTGCTAAAGCAAAAATGGGAATATTTTGCCTAAACAGTGTGTGAAACCAGCTCAGATTTAAAAGGAAAAATGTGCTTGGCCATTGCCTTGGCACCTTGCATGTTGTGCTCCGGCTGCCCTGAGCCTCCACACCCACCCTCAGCTTGTAAATCTGCAGTAATGTGGAGTGTCAATAGACAGATGTGCAGGGATTATGAAAATGGATCATATTTCATCATTACATTTTTACCCAAACACAATAACAATGTATTCTGTAACTGAGCTCTCGGTGGTGTTGACAACATCCTTTCCTGCACTCAGAGCTGTGATACAGATGTGTTATTTCCTCCAGCAAATTTTACCTGTCAGACAGTTGTTTTAGTTCTAGAGCTCCATCTCAGAAATAAATAGGGACTCACGGTGCACATCACTCTTTTGACAGGAAAATCCAAACATGTATTTGCCCACAATTGTGTTGACATTTGCAATACAGTTTGAGGGCTTTTTTAGAGCCACAGGAGACGTAGTTGAGTTTTTAAACTTAATCTCCAAAGCAGATTTAAAATGAAGTATGATCTTACCATATCATTTAGGAGAAGTAAGCTATCCAGCAAGGCTGCATTTCCTCCTGTGTGGAAGGGGACAGTTGAAGGCCCATGGACAGGAACTGCACTGGTCCTGGTGCCGTATCTCCAAGTGCTGGGAGACTTTGTAGAACAGCAGCTGAATATTCTGCAGTTGGCTAGGTCTGGCAGGTTGATGTCAGAACTGCCATAACTGGGGATATGGAGTTGATTTATGTTTTTCTTTCAGAACAGCTAAGATAAATGTTCTTTAATTTTAAAATTCATGCAATTTTCCTGAGGGTTTTTTTCTTTTTTCTTTTTTCTTTTAACTGGACCCAGTTTGGAAGAGCACCAGGTAGTGTTCTGGGACAAAAGTGTAGCATAACACACGGTCCATTTTCATTGTCCCAGTCTATCTATTAAAACCCCTTTGCTATTTCTAAACGACACGTTGGTGGTGGATGCAAGGGATCTGTTGAACCAGCGTGCAATATGCATATTTGCATATGTATTCCATGTATACATTTTTGGAGCAGTTCATGAAGAGATTGAAAGCACAGCTGTCACGATGGAGAGCGGCCATGTATTTCCAGGCAGTGATCCTCACAGATCCATGCTGGGGCTGGTTGAGCAGAACCAGCTCTCTGCTGGCTGGAGGCAAGAGCTCATCACATGAGTCAGACATCACCAGTGAGGCCTTCCTCCTCTGACAGGAGGGCTAACCAGCCCCACTGAAAGGGTAGATGGTCTTGCTGTACAAGCTCAGCGAGTTGGCAATGGAAGGAAGGCCCCTCTGCTGGAGATGGCAAAGGATGCGAGCCTGATGTGATGCAGCAGGACGTGGCCATGGGCTGCCCCATCAGACAACGTGAGGGAGTTCAGCAGTTCTAGGTGAAACATTTTTAGGAGTAGGGGAAAGAACAAGGTGCTCCTAAGAGCAGGTATGATAAAGGTGAATATTAAAGGCTAAAAGGTCCAGTGAAACCAATAGATGGGGGAAATTGAATGTTGGTGGATGGAGATGAAAAGAACCTGCCATGCCCTAGCCAAGATGAGGAGAGCAGTGGTGATTCCTTATTAATACATTCAGAGACGGTAAATATAAATGAAGGATAAGGGTTCTCTGAGGTAGAGGATAAATGACAGGATCAAAGAGTTATGAATTGATCATGAATACGTTTTGATAGAAATTAGAAAAAGGCACCTAGTCATCCAAGAAATAAAGGCCTGTTACGGTTTTTCAATTAAAATTGGGGAAAAAAGATTCCAAGAAAGTAATTTAAGATGGAATTTGGGACGCTTACAGAAAGGTATATTGGTTCAAGAAAGGACTTACTGGAGAAGGGAAACTGTGTCTGGTGCGTAGTGGTGGTGAGATTGGGAGGGAGCAGGAAATGCTGCGGGGCTCAACCCTGCCTCGGGTGCAGCGATGTGTGGTGTTTGGAGGGACGGTGTGGGGCAGGTCTGTGCTGTGTGTCCGTGAAGGAGCATCAGGCTCCCGGCCGGAGGAGTGGAGCACGCATCCTCAGCACCCACTGCCCACGGGAAGGTGATGTTTGAGAAGCATGTACGTAAATAAGCCAATCTTTATAATGTTCAAAAGTATATTTGAGCACCATGTAGGTGAGATGCAGAATAAATAACGCCCCTTATCCACAGTGACAGCTATAATTACCGTGGTTCATGAAAGCCTATTTTCAATGTGAGTGAGAGCATTTAATGGGCAAGTGCAGTCAACTCAGAACGAAAGGTGAGGCGTGCATAAGGAAGATCTAATACGTATTTCTTAAAAGCCAGGTTCGTCCTTGAGGGATTCACTGTCAAGCAAACAAGGTGTGATGAACCTTTCCCATGATCATCCTGCTCCACTCCGCTTGTGCTGCGCAGCATCGTCACTAATTAGGGTGCCACGGAGCTCAGTGCTGCGGAGGTTCAGCTGAATTTTGTTGCTCTGGAGGAGCACAGCAGTGCCTGGGGGCGCAGAGGTTTCCAGCCACTCCCTGCCATGCAGGGAATCCAGTCCATTGACACGTGTCATTTGGTGGCAACATGTCGGTAGAGTATTTAAAGGGTCAAGGATAATTACAGAAGAATGAACCTCAAAGTTTTGGTACTGATTTACAATACTGCTCTTCTCAGCTAAGCCTTTACGAAAGGACACTGAATTACACCAGTTTCGCGCTCTGTGAAGTCAGAATTAGGATACCGACCCCTCCTACAGTTTCAGAATAGCGTTCTTACACCTTCAGTTCATTTCTATGGTTTTGCTCTTGCTTCTTACTGAAACGGAGTACTCGGCTCCTTCTCCGGATTTTGTTTTGACAAAAGGAAACAACAAAGAAATGGGCTGGCTCAGGTCGTGGTCTGAGCCCCCACACCCAGGGAGCAGGCAGCAGCGTCCTCCAGAGTTTGCTGCTCGTTTCTGAGAGGCACATTCACACAGCCTGATCCTCACCATGCCCAAGGAGAATCATGGTTCTCCTTTTGCTATCGGAATTCGTGAGTTCTCATACATCACTGCTTCCCAGCCAAATGCAAAAGCAACTCGGTGTCCTCGTTTTTACAGCCAACTCTGCTACAGATTTGCACATCTCGGTGAAGACAGTCTCCTTCCTTTTCCAGAACACTCAATTACAGTAACATCAGACACAGAAAATCATTCTGACAAGTGTCCTATTTACAGAGAAACGAATAGCCACAAAGTAGAGGAATTCTTTTTTTTCCCCTTCCTTTCTTTTACTGGAGAAGAAAACTCCTGAATAAACTTTGTTTGTCCTTAAATTTCAATTACAAATAGAATAAAGAGTTAAAAGGGCATTTCCAGTTCACATCATGCTTCCAACCAACATGCCAACCAGACCAACCCAAGCCCAATGAATGCAAGCTCATAGCTGACACCTGTGAGATGCTGGGTCTCCTGTCAGGAGCTGGGCACTTCCATGTGCTGACTGCCAAACAAATCAATGCTCTGCACCTCTGCAAGCGAGAAGAGTTTTTTCTTCCAAAAGCTTTCCGAGATGTACTGACCCTACTTTTACATCGGGTTCGACCAGATACTGAATTCAAAGCAAACTCCCTCCCAGTGGGTGATGAAATGGAGCGCAGGTGTAACTCCACTGCTTCAAAATACATTAATATGTACACAGAAGGGGTTTCTGGAGGTGCTGTAGTGCTTTTTAGTGCTTTTGCAGTTGTGGCCAAAGCTGCACTGCTGCCCCGCAGCTCCCACCCCGGCCTCATTGCTGTGCTGCCTGCAGCTCCAGCCCCAGCTTCAGCACAAACAAAACGGGGCTCTGCATCCCAGCTGCTTCCACTTCGTGCCGGTAGAAACTCACTTTGTCCTTATTGAGTTAGCACCTCTGCTTTTTCCTTAACAGCAGAGATTTTGAATGCTGTGCAAAAACTCTGCGTTGCTATGGTTATAGCACAGCCATTCTCAGAGTCTCCAGAAGTAGCCAGAAATGAGGCAAGTCCAAAGGATGGTATGAAAGTCGATCAGCATCCTCTGCAAGCAGTGCTGCCTTTCAGATGTTTCCCTGCTGTCAGCTGGGGAGTGAGGGTGGCAAACTAGGTTAATGGCATCACCTTCCTTCTGAGTAATATAAAATTCATCTGCAGCTGGAATCTTCAATTTAAATTATCTCCCAGGAGAAATCCAACCTAAAACTTTGGGACTAAGTGTGTGCAGCTCTTTTTTCCCCCGCCAAGCTGAAGCTATGCCTGTCTTCTCTTACCCCTCCCCTCTCCTTCATCAGCTCCTACCCTGCATGTCATAACTTTATCTGGCCCCTTCTGGGCTGTAGGCACAGAAGAAATATTTCCAGAACATCAGCCAGCAAGCCTTATGCAGAGCACACACATGGGCTGTGAATGGCTCCAGGGTGAGGAGGCCGCTCCTGGACCAGCAGGGGCGCGGGGTCTTCTCCAGGCTCCCCAGGGCAGCGCTCCCTTAATTGCTGGTGCGGAGTAATGGTGACTGACAATTTCATCTTTAAGCTATTTATCAGTTGGTGCTCTGCATGTCAGGTGTCCCAGGAACATGACAACTCTTGTCAGTGAAACAAGAGCACCCGGTGACAGGCTTTCAATTGAATTCCTTCACCCAGCACTCCCGGCATTAACACTACGTTAAAACAACTCCATTCATTTATTCAGAAAAAGTAAAAAAAAAACAACCGGTGAGATCCTGACAAAATATATAACTTTTCTCAATCCTAAAACGCACCCGATTTTGCTTCCTCAGTGCCATCAGAATAACCTGTCTGGGTTCATTAAGTGCTGCTTTATTTGTTGCCGGTGAATGAGCCAAGCGCGGGTCATTGCGCCAACGCGTGGGAGTCACTCGTTTGCCATGAATGATTCATAACTCAGACTGCTTCTTAATAAAAAGCCCCCTTCAGAATTCTACATAAACTCGGAAGAAATCAAAATTCTGCTCCCTATTGGAATTTATAATAAATGACAACCACAGACCTTTTCTCCTGTACGCCCCTCCTTGCTGGCACGCAGCCTTGTGTGCAGGCTCCGCTTGGCTGCCCGCTGTCCCTAAAGCTGCTCTGTGATGTTGCTCTCAAACAAACATTTTGGAGAGACAGTTAAACTTGACTTTTATCTCATATTAAAATATACCGAACTAGGAGAAGAAAAAGGAAAGGCTCCAGGAGGTGGCATTGTTTGGGTGCCTCCTTTCCTAGCAGTAGACCCAAGCAGCAGCCTCAGCAGTGCGGGCTGTGAGTTCTCCCCATGGAAAGACGCCGTGCATCAGAACCAAGTCACTGTAGTTAGAAGCTTCACTGTATATTCAGGATGCTTTTTATAGCTCGGGAGCTTCTGATTATTAAGCATAACACCATACTCTTCCAGGACCCAACTGAAGTAGAAAAAACTAGCCAGATATACTGGGGAAAAGCTCTGCGACAAACACAAGAAATGGAGCACTGGCAGTAGCAGTGCCAAGAGGTGATACATGACCTATATGACCCATACCCATCCCTGGAGGCATTCAAGGCCAGGCTGGATGTGGCTCTGGGCAGCCTGGTCTGGTGGTTGGAGACCCTGCACATAGCAGGGGGTTGGAACTGGATGAGCATTGTGGTCCTTTTCAACCCAGGCCATTCTATGATTCTATGATTCTATGATCTAGGAGTATTCACTGTCTTCTGTTACTCCTTGTTTTTCCCACCAAAATAAGGCAGAAAAAGGGCATTGCCCATCTATCCACCAGCTGGGGCTGCCCATGGTGAGATGAGTCCCCGCAGCCCTCCGGCTGGCAGCAGCACAGGGCAGCAGTGCAAAGCCAGTCCCCATCTGCCTGCTGCTGCTGCTCCCTGCCCCAGCTGCTCACCTACACCCAGCCTGGGACAAGGGCAGCAGTTCCCTGAGCACTGGTAGGGCAGTGGGAGAGTGGTTGTGATGCTACAGAGCTGCTCTCACCCTTCAGCAGAGCTGCAGCTTTCCCTGATGTCCCCAGGAGACGGAAGCTGCCCTTCCCTCTCCAGGTTCATTAGAGGTGCTGGTTGTACCTTCTTACAGGGAGCACCTTAATGCAGATTACATATTCTGCCTGGAACCACAAACCATAAATTATGATAGCAGGTCCCCAGTGAATCCTCTATGAAACAACCATCCTGTGCTTGAACCTGTCCACTTAAAGTGCCAATTAACAGATTGGTGACCGCTTCTCTTTCCGCAGCTGCTGCTGATGTGGTGCAGATCCACATGATGGCACTGAACAGCGGGGCTAAAAGCACTGCAGTTTGCCCTTTGATCCCAGCTCACTACAAAAAGGATTTACCAGACAGTTCGCTTCCCTTTTCTCTGATATTTGTTTCTTGTAAGAATGATTTTTCTGGCAAATATTTTTCTTATGCAAACTTCAGCAGTCTGTCTTCTCCTGGATGCTAAACAGGTTTGATTTTATGGTGACTGTCCCTAATCAGTGCCTCTGCTAACACTCTTCTCCAGCCTTGTTTCTGGCCCAGGCGGTTCCAACAGACACCCACAGACTCCTGCATCCCATCCAAATGCTTTCTTCAGGGGTGCACTCCTTTGTAAGAGATACACAGTTCTGATTTGCAGGCCCCTCCGGATGGAGAACAAGCCATCTCCTGCTCATCCGTCTCAATGTTTATTTCTTTTAAGGAGTGTGTACTGTCATATATTTTCAAGGCACCGGACCTTTATTCTTTGTTTGCTGGATCCAAATATCTCAGAAAACCAATTTTTATTCCCAAAGATCCTGTCAATCTCTTTGGTTTCTGGAGTAGGGTGCTGTAATGTAAATAAAATAAGAACCAAGAGTACTCTTGAGATTTAATAGTCGCCATAAGTACTAGTCTAGCTTCACTGTCATCAGTAGCACTGCCGAGGAGAAGCGACTCTAAAAGAAAGGTCAAGATCTGGTTTGCGTGCTGAGAAGGAAGAGAACTAAATAGAATACAGGCAGATGGATGTGAGGTCATCCCAAACTCGTATCAAGTAACACAATGAAGTGAATTGGATGGAAGTTTCGTAGCAATCACTGCAAGGGAGCCGATGCCTCTCCAAGTTGCATGGCAACACACTCAAGACAAAAATAAACCATCCATATGGCTTTGAAAGTCTTTGGATTTATTTCTGAGGTAGAATAAGATTTTTTTGTTTGTTTAAGGTTAAAGTCTTCGGAGTGAAATGAATAAGTCCACTGGCAATGGAAAAAGTTACCAAGTTCTGAATTTCTCAAGGATTCTGGTGTATAAATCGTCTGCTTCCATTCCCACTGCCTCTTCCTCTGCTCTGCTCTTGACCATCTCCTTCTCAGCTTTGACAGATCTTGATGATTTGTAAACAGCTTTTATAAGCTGTTTTTCCAACTTTCAACTTCTTCTTATTCAGGATTGTTTTAATTGGTGGAGAACGGCTCCTCAAATCATTCCTGTGGAGACCTGAGCATGCTGGTCCCAGCTGTGTGCCAGAGCAGGACCAGCCCACCCTGCGGTTCTGGGAGACGTGAGGAGCAGCCCCTCTGGAGGCGGGCTGATGGTGCTGCTGCAATGAGCTCTGGTGCTGATTTACTGTGCAGGCACGTGAGCTGTGAGTCGTCTTTGCTCACTGCTTGGAAGGGTCTTTGGGAAAACAAGGACGGACGTGTCAGTGCAGCCCTTCCGCAGCTCGCTCCTCAGGCAGGAAGGCTGTGTGGCACTCAGCAGGGGCAGCGCCGTGCAGGAGGCATCCCTGCCCTCCCCATGGTGAGGAATGAGATGCACGCTCCTACCAGTGTGGTTTGGGGGATCCCTCCTCATGGACACGGCTTCAGCAGCCTCCAAAGGGACCAAACTGTGCTGTGTGAGCGCCAGAGGCTTTGAGCTACTCGTGCTTATAGACATCACAGGTTGGTTCTCCAAAAGTGCCATTATTCTTTCCTTTCTTTATTCTCTTCCATTATTCTTCTGCTCTTTCAACACCACTTTTTAATGACAGAAAACCATCAACAAGCTCAAAGACTGGTGGCCAACCTTGGCCCAGCTGCAGGTGTCCCAGCAGCCACCGTGCCAGCCCATGGCACAGCTGCAGGCCTGAGGGATCCCATCCATTCCCACTGGTGCACGGGGCCGGGGTCCTCAGCTTGGTGCAACATCCAAATTCCTGGGTTGTGAGCAAAGGAATTGCTCAGTACCAGGCCTGGCACCTTCATGCCCATTGCACGGCACTGCCTCCAGCAGAGGCCCATTGCTGGCTGCTGCTCTCAGCAGGTGTCATGGCCGTGCTGTGATGGCCCCCACCAGTGGGCCATCAGTATTCAGAGCAGCTGCACCGACATGTAAAGCAGCAGGTGCAGCAAATCTGTGGTGAGGACACGTTTAATGGGTGAAGGATTCAATGTTCTGTCTGCTGAGCAAACGACAC
The DNA here is from genome assembly GCA_016647715.1 of Pavo muticus. Classification (NCBI taxonomy): domain Eukaryota; kingdom Metazoa; phylum Chordata; class Aves; order Galliformes; family Phasianidae; genus Pavo; species Pavo muticus. Next base: position 772,702 of record JACDJE010000225.1, on the reverse strand, counting down.
AAAAACTCCATCTGTAGCTTTGCATGTGTTGTTGTTTTTTTTAATTTTACAAACACAATTTATTTAAAAAAAATACAGATTCTCATGTTGTACACTTGCAGTAAACAATATTTATATTCATTTACATTTTATACATCCGATACAATCACCAGTGAAGTCAATGGATGCCTCGACTTCTCTTAGAAACTTGCATGATGACTGGATCTTCCCCTCCTTCATTGTGTGATAGCTCAGATTTTATTAACAAACACGCTTTGATTAAAAGTTACTTAACAAAGCTTATTTCATTGGCTACTGTCTGAAATAATGGTATCTGGGGAGGTGCCCATGGGAATGCGCTCTGCTGACCAGCAGCATGCTGGCATCTGAAGTTGCTTCAGGTTGTGCTCAGGGTCAGGCTGGGTGCTGGGAGGAATCTCTTCTCCTAAGGGCTGTCAGGCACCAGCACAGGCTGTACATGGGGTGGGGGGGTCAGCATCCCTGGGGGTGTTCCAGAGGTGTGGGGATGTGGCATTGAAGGATGTGGGCAGTGGGCATGGGGGGGTGGGCTGGGGGTGGGTTTGGGGATCTCGGAGAGCTTTTCCAGCCTGAATGATTCTGTGGTTCAGTGCCTTGAGCAGAGGGGAGTTGCAGAGCTGGTCTGTGGAAATGGTGTGGCCTCTCCGGGCAGAGGAGCGTGCTGTGGGGGGAAGGGCTGTGGGAATGGAGGCTCACCCAGCTGGGCAGCCCTCCCAGGACAGCCCCCATCTCCCATTACTGCTGTCCCTGTTACCTTCTTTTGCCAGATGAGAAAAAGGGCGGATCGATCAATCAGTCGTGCTTGTGAAGGCCCACACAAAGCAATGATACGCTTGATTAAACCTTGTTATCAAACCAAAGTTAACAGAAGTTAATTAGAAAGCTTATAAAGAAGATCTTCTTGCGTGCTATCACAAGAACACTCTGGCTTGATAAGAGTGCATGGAATTGCTTAATCAGAATGAGGGTTGAGGCCACGTGCCACGTCTCATGCTTTGCCTCTGAACGTACCGCCTGTTGCAGCCCAGGACAGATGCTCCAGGAACGGCAGTTCTGGAGGGGGTCACTGATGGCAGCGTGCAGCAGCTGCCTCAAAGACGTTCTCATGAATGCATCTCCTCACAGAGCTGCAGCGAGCACTGCAACAAAGTAGGGCCTTGTGTCCCATATAGATTCTGTGGGGTAAACCCGGGGTGTGGTGGCACAGCGTACCGATGTGGGCAAACACTGAGCACAGCCAGAGTTTATGGACGAACTCACTGTTGTTTATGTTCTTCTTCTTCTTTTCTATATGGGGGGGAAGGTGACTTGCATTCCTATTGTGTTACAGTCGCTTTTTGTCAATAACGAAAATCCATTCCTCTTCTGCCCCCCAGGGAGCTCTGTGTTTTCTGGCATGCTTAAGGAAACGACGTGGCACGTATCGGTAACGAAGCAATCATTGCTGCCAGCTCACTGCTGTCTGTGCAGAAGAAATGCCTCCGTTGTGTGCAGAGGGCTGTCAGGAGTAAGGCATCGTGTGCACGGAGTGGATCGCAGAGACGGTTCTGGTATGGCTGGAACAGAGCTGGGAAAATATCAGTCTTGCTAAGAAGAAAATGCAGAAAATGACACAGAGCTTTTGCAGAAGCAGTAAAGATGCACCACAGCATTATCTGCAGTCGTTGCCAAAGATCATTTGATTACAGCAGCAAAGTGCTGTGAGGTGCTGCGTGGTGAAAGTGCACTGCCTTGATGCGACAGAAGCTGCACAGATACGTACAGCATAATTAACTATTTATATACATACTAACGCATGCTAATAATTAGTCACACTTTCAAATGGGATAATAATTAAAGCCTTGATTTAAAAGCACACAAATTTCTCCGTTTTCTCTGTAATCTGTGATGTTTCAAAACAGGGAAATATTCCTGTCCCAATAATTGGCTGCTGCTGCACTGCTAATCCATTCATCACCAGCCACGGTTGGGGCAGCGGTAGGCTGGATCCTGGCAAACAGGAGATGCTGAAATCAGGTGGTCTGAACTTTGCCCATGCGTCAGCATTTGCATTTGCTACTGCTGGTGTTAATGATGGGAAGCACGATATTGCTCACAGATTAATAGCAAATGAGAATAAATGCTGCTCCCAGACGTTCCTAAGCGCGGTGGGAACTGACAAATAAAAGAGCTGTTTGTCTGAAAAACAGCGCAGGATGAGAAATAGTGGTGTGTGTGTGTGTGTGTGTGTGTGTGTGTGTGTGTGTGTGCATGGAGCAGACAGAGCCATATTGCCACATTCATATCCAAGTCTTCGTTATTTAGCACTTAGCGAGTTGGTTGTCCTCAGACCCTCCTCATTACCACAAGCAGAATCCTTCAGCTTGAGCTGTGCATGATACTTTAAATCCAAGCTCTCCTTCCATTGGTGCGCTCATGGTACTGCTGTGGCTGAAGGGTGAGGTTTGGAAGCTGTCCTCCCAGGTGAGCTGCTGGCTGTGGGATGGGGTTCTGCCCCTCTGTGCTGGGCCAGGCCAGGCCAGGCAGCTCTGCAAGCAGCCATTGCAGCCATCCATCCTTTCCCAGACACTGCACTGCTCCGGACAGCTGGAAAGACGTCTTTAAATGTCCATTAATTTCCTTTGCTGTGCGTTAGGTTTGTGTCGTTGTGTTTTAGTGGTATTTTTTTGTAATTAAAATGAAAGTCATCTGCATATCCTTCGTTGTGGGGTTAGCTCCTGTATTTTATTCTCCCAGCAGACTGATTGTTGGTTACGTTTCAGCAGCTTCAGCCACTGATGTGTTCCCATACAGCTGCCGAGCATCTGCGGCCATGAAAAATGAACGCGTTTCAATGGAGCCCGAAGACTTCTGCTGGGGGTGGCAGTTACCATAAGGATCACTTTCTGGAAGATATTTGCATGTTCTTCACACGCAGTTTGACCAATTATTTAAGTTAACGCTCATTTATCCCCAAGAAGCGGAAGGTATTATTATCTGTGGCTTGGTTAAAGCAAAAAATTACCCCAAAGAAACCCCCAAGCCCTCCTCCCTTTGAGAAACCCTTGTGTTTTAAGCTCTGTTCTCACAGAAGTCAGCTGATACTGATCTCAAAGTTGGAAACAAATAAGAAGCAAAAAGTCCTCCTCAAAGACGCCATCTGTAATGCACTGCAGAGCCCCGAGCCTGGGGAAGAGAGGGAAGGATGAGAGTGGGAAAAGAGATTATTTTTAGTGTGTTTTGATTTTAGGTGCTTATGATTCAGGGCTCTGTATATTAAAGGCAGATACCTGGAGGTGATAGAGTCCGTGTGGATATTTCTAGAGATTAATATCCACATCAGACTAATGCAGGTAAAGAGAAGCCATTTCTTTTTACCTAGAAGAGATAGGGGTTGTGTATAAATCTTGTGGGAAAACAGCACATCACTTTTCTAAAGCTAAGGAAAATAAGTAATTTTGCAATGCAAGGTGAACGGGGTGTCAAGGATTGCTGGGGGCACGTACCCTATGGGCAGCCCATGGACCTGGTGCTGCAGCACTGTGGGACGGCTTGGACCACCAAGTGACCTCCTCCTGCACGGCAGCTCGTGGTCAGGTGCTATGCCCACATCCCCCAGCCTGCATCTCGATCCTACCCAATGGGGGTCCGAGGAGCAGGCTCATCTCATTGCTATGGGGCCTCGCAGAACCCACCAGCACTCAGCTGCCTGTGTGCAGGACGGGAGGAGAAAGATGGCTTGAAGTCAGCCTTGTCCTCTTGCTCCCAAGGTAGCGCCTTCCAGCTCTGCTCGTTCCTCATGACACACCATAAAGGACCCAAATGCGACTCTGCAGCTTCCGTTGTATCGTGCAGGCTTGGGGAGATGGAGCAGGGCCACCTTCAGCATACATTAAATGGGGTTTGAGGTTGGATGTTTGTGGTTGTCCAGGACTGCTCTACTGACCTTCCTGTTTAACAGCTAAATGTGACAAATGTAGGTTGGAACAAACAATTTTTGATGAATGCTGTTCTGAATGCCCAGGACAGTCCTCAGGAGGTACTTCCTCAGCTGCAAACTGACTGCAATGTGAATTCATCATCCATCTCACTGCGTATTAACGTTAGCAACAAAAAGCTGCTTTTGATGTTGACTAAAAGGCGTTTCTAAATGGCTGTGCAGCATCGCTTCGTGTTTGCGTTACCTCTCACAGCCTGGTTCATTAGCTGTCATTAGGGGCGGTTTGCAGCTTGCATTTGCATACACACGGTGAGCAATAATCTGCTCTCGGTCCCCTTTGAACTTCAGCTGTTGCTTTCCACCTTCGCTCACTTTCTGACAGAACTCTCAGAACTACATCAGGGTTTGGAGGAGGTTACAAGGAGGTTTGGACCCCCAGAAGACGCTCCAAGGTTTGATAACGACAGTGAATCCCACATTTATGGCACAGCAAGAAGTCCCACATCTCCCACCGCTGCTCCTGCTGGCCAAGGCCTCGCTGGGAGCTCCCACCAGGAGAGGCAGAGCTGAACCTCAGCTGGAGCCGAAGACTTCTGCTCTGTCCTCAGCCACTCAGGTTGCTTTGCTATCCTTAAATCATTCCTATGTATGATACAGAGAGTAGGTCTGATTTGAAGACAGCCTCGTGCCATTTTTTTCCTTCTGTTGAGTTTTGACTGTTCATAACAGTGCCCAGATATTTAATTAATTTGGTGCGTTTGGCATCTTTCAGCATCCAAACCCAACCTTTCTGTCCATTTCCTTAAATCATTCCTGAAAGCTTTTTTTACTCAGACGCAGTTTTTGCACAGCATCAATCATTTTACTCTCGGACAGGAAAAAATGTTTTCTAAATCTGCCTTGCTTTACTGTTCTCCATTATATAAATAAGATGATTTGTGGAGCAAGAAAATACAAGAAGGAGGCAGGAGGAGATGTCTGATCTCTGATTTATTTTTTCTTTATCCTGGGGTTTATGCATCTTGTTTTCCCCTGGATTTGTGTTTGCACTGATGAAGAATCTTGACTTTCCAGTGACATTTGCTCCTCTTTTGCACCACACCAAGAAGGCAACGTCAGTGTGCTGTGGGGCCGGGATTGGGCAGGGAAAGGGAGCAGCCCAGAGCCCACAGAGCTGTGCTCAGCAATGGGATGGGGGCAGGGCCACCCTTCTTTTGGGGTCATCCTTCCCTTGGGGCCATCCTACTTGCAGGGCTATCCTTCCTATGGGGCCATCCTTCCCATGGGGCCATCCTACTTGCAGGGCTCTCCTTCCTATGGGTCCATCCTTCCCATGGGGCCATCCTACCTGCAAGGCCATCCTATCTGCAGGGCCATCTTTGCTGCGGGGCCATCCTTGCTGCAGGATTCTGTGTCTTGCCATGGAAACAAGGCACCAACACATATGTGAATACACAAGGATCAAAATTATCGGTTGCTATAGGAACAGAAGACAAATGATCTTTTTTGCAGATTCATCGATGGTGCCGTGTCGGATCATTGGGTGCCAGAGGGCTGCAGGCATTCTTCATCGGGTTCTCCTTCAGCTCTCTTCAGTTACAATTGAGTCAACGATGCTCAGAAAACAAAACCAACCTGCAGCTTGAAACCCTGCTGACGTGAGGTGTGAGAGAACAGCCCCTCAGAGGCTGCTCTGCAGATGTGGGTTGGGATGAAGGTCCCCTCCCATGCTCAGCGGATGGCAGAACATCCCTGTCCATGCTGGTTAGTCCAGGTGTGTGACTCCATGTCCTCGTGTCACAGCTGGGATCAGTCTTGAGCAAAGGAATCTCAGGGGAGACCTCATCACTCCCCACCACTCCTGGCAGGAGGCTGGGGTGAGGTGGGTGTCAGCCTCTGCTCCCAGAGAACAGCAATAGGATGGGAGGTGATGGCTTTGCATTATGCCGGGGGAGGGACGGGTATTAGGAGAAATTCCTTCTCCAAATAGCAGTCAGCACTGCACAGCTGTCCAGGGCTGGGGGGGCCACCATCCCTGGGGGTGTTCCAGAGCTGTGGGGATGTGGCACTGTGGGGTGTGGGCAGTAGGCACTGAGGTAGGGGTTGGTGGGAGTTGAGGATCCCAGAGGCCTTTTCCACCCTGAGTGGCTGTATGGTTCTGTGGCTGTCCCACCTCATCCCAGAGTCACCAAACAGGCGAGATGGGGGAGCTCTGGGGTTCATTGCTCTGACCCAGGGCCAACGCTTCATATGGAGCTCACGGGTTGCAGTAGGGCAGTGCTGCAGCTCCCTGCACTACACGCCCATTGGCACCAAGGTTTCCTCGTGCTTTTTAGTGAAGGATCTTAAAACAGTGGGCACCAAAGTGTCCACATCCTGCAGCCTAAACAATGTACAGAGAAACGCAATGGTGAGTGCCTGCATGGAGCTGTGGGTTGGAGGGAAGGCTTGGATAGGAAAAGTCTGGCTTTGGGATACTGTTATCTGGAACAAGCAATACCAGGGAACAATCATTTATCAGAGGTACACCCTTGTAATATTCAGAGGAACATTCTTTCATCTGTGCTATCTCTTGCTGCTGCTTTTACGTACTTACTATTTACTGTGAGGCTCTGTTCAAGAGAAATGAGTGTGATCCCATTACAGCAGAGTGATTGCAGCCCTAAAAGCAGCATTGTGTCATAGGCTTCATTCTTTTATGAGTCCCTTCTCCAGTATTTCTAAATGGCAGCACCTCGTAGGCTTACAGAGACAACGGCATTTGCTTTTATTGAACGTAAGTATATGTACATTATGAAAGAAAATGAAATCAGATAGGGGTGGGAAAGCTCAAAGATGGAGCCATTACATCTCCTAAAGGAAACAGCAGCCTGCTGGAAGCAAACACTGCATCTTCTGACCTTTCCATCAACACAGTTTTGAAGCAATCCCAGCACTGGGCTGGCACTGGCAGGGGATGGGCATGGATATTTTATAAGTGGTGCAGCCCGGGCACGCAGGAGGCCGGGCACTGGGTGTCACATCGCAGGGAGCTCTGCCTGGTTGCAGGCACCTGCGGGACGCAGCACTGCCCTAAGCTGGCATGGGACTGCTGGGAGCGCAGTGATGCAGCTGCTGCCGCCTGCTCACAGCGGTCTGCTAGGAGATGTACTGTGCTCATGTAGAAATGTAAAAAGAAAAATCCATTTCTCATCTTTGTTGAGATAGGGAGAGAGAGAAAAACCTTCTCTGCAGCAAACAAATGAACAAAAGACAGCAACATTCAAGGTCACAGCTAAGTATTACACAAAGAATAGGAAAGCGAGCTCAATAGGCATCAAGTGTCTGTTTAGACACAGCAGTCTGATGAGCCCAATTGTCCCTGACCTGTCCTATTAACACTCTGCAAATGCAGGACACACACCTACAGCCCGTGCATTTGGAAAAACCCCAGCAAGGGGACCTCACAGCAACACCAGCCAAAGGCTGCAGGACTGCTCAGAGGGTGGTGATGCACCGGAACAGGTTGCCCAAGGAGGCTGTGGATGCCCCATCCCTGGAGGCATTCAAGGCCAGGCTGTGGCTCTGGGCAGCCTGGGCTGCTGGTTGGCAACCCTGCACATAGCAGGGGGTTGGAACGAGATGAGCATTGTGGTCCTTTTCAACCCAGGCCATTCTATGGTTCCATGACCAGGCATGTCGCCCAGAAACACCCCGACTCCAACAGAGACACAAGTCATGGCAGAGGGGACTTCCGTGCCAGAAAAAAGGCAAAACAGTTCTAATTTGGCTTTTCTGAGCTCCCCATGGTACGAAGGCATGAAGGAGTAGGAGCCCAAGGCTGTGATCCGGGCTCTGTGGTGCAGGAGCCATCCACTGCAGCAGGAATTGCCCATAGCCATCCGCCCTGCTTTCTGCCCCCCTCACACGTGGCTTCAGCTGGAGGGGCACAGCTGCACTGTGGGGATCCCTGCAGCCGTCCAGGAGCTAGGCTGGAATGGCACGTGCTTATCTTGGAGTGATGCACAGGTTCCCACCATTTGCATTTCAGACTTGGCAGAGGGAGAGCAGAGCAGCATAAGGCAAATTTTGCCATTATCACTGAATTCCTGTGGTTTATCAGTTGTGCTCAGGATCCAGTACGTCTCTGGAAGATTGTTTTTTTTTACAGCTAAAAATAGGAACCCTGGGTTGCTAAGGCAAAACACAGTGATTGAGAAAAGGAAGAAAAAATACGTAGAGAAAAACATGCACCATGTGTTAAAACAGCCCCCCAAAATCATGAAGCAAACAGAAAATTTGCTTTCTTAATTGTGAGAGGCTGAGGGCCTGCCAGCCACAGGGCTGCGATGAGATGGAAGCTGTGGGGACAGCAGACACTGACACCTCTCATAAAGGTGATACAGTGCAAAACTCCAGATTACCAACACACCAGGAGGCCACACAGGGTCTTCCTCCTACCTGGGGGGCTGCCCAGTGCCTTGAGCCCCTGCTCTGCAGATGGGAGCTGGGACTCACCTGGAACTTGGCGCTTCTTGGGCAAGTTTTGTCTGCCTGGTGTGCTGGGGGGTGACATAAAGGTACTGAAAAAAAGTGTGACTGTTCAAGTCACGCTTGTAACAGAGCTCTCTGCCCAAGGATGCCCCATCCCTGGAGGCATTCAAGGCCAGGCTGGATGTGGCTCTGGGCAGCCCTGGCTGCTGGTTGGTGACCCTGCACATAGCAGGGGGTTGGAATGAGATGAGCATTGTAGTCCTTTTCAACCCAGGCCATCCTATGATTCCATAGCAGGAAGGGGGAAGGCACGTGTTTCTTCAGCTGGGAAGTCATGCAATCCCACAGCTTTTTCCTCTGTCTCTTCCCTGCTGTGTGTCAGTCTATAAAGCTGTAGAGCAGTAGAGGAAAAAAATACGCCTTTAAAAGGTGATGCCTGGCGTTGGGTGACAGACAGAGATCATCAGTAACTTCTACCCTGCAGCGTGCAAGGGGTACAATGATCTGCAGCCACTGCCAAGCATCGCTTTGTCTCCATTGTGTTGATGGCAGGGATTCTGGGCTACACCAGCCTTACAAACAGACTGTCATTATGGTGTCTTAAGAAAGCAGTCAGCTAATGAAGACAAAGTTTGTTTTCCTCTGTTTTTGTTCCTTTTTTAAAAGCATAGGAAAATAATATCTGTTCAGCTCAGGCACTGGAAAAATGAGCTTTCCTCCCAGTAAGGAGAAGAACAGCAAATAGTTCTTTTTGGAAGAAAGAGCACTGAGCACCGCAGCAGTGAGATTCGTGCTCATTGAGAGGCACTGCTGTGGCTGTGAGCAGCATTTATCTGACACAGCTGCAGAAGTTCTCACTGCAGAAAAACAACAACCAAAGCCTGTATTTGTTCCAGCAATCAAACATCCTATGGGGGAAAGTCTGAGCCGCGCATGCAGGGAGGGAAGGCGTGAAGGCACACTCTGCAGACAGGCTCTTGGCTGGGGATGGCCCACAGAGTTGCTCTCCTGACCACAGAGTGCATCCCAGTGCGTGGGAAAGCTGCAGGAGCAGCCCACTGCCTGCAGGTCAGGGGCTCAGCTGGGTTACCAGCCACAAGAAGAAAAAAAATGCTTAGAAATTTCTTGCAGCAAACATTCTTTATTATGCCACCAGAACGTATTCCCATTACTTAACCTTCTGCAGACCAAGGGATTCAAACAATGGCATTTCAGCTATTCCCACCTCAAACTCTCAGAACATGCAGGTACCCCTGGGAAGGAGGACGGATGATGCAGTTTCCTTCTAGTAAGGATGATTCTTGAAGAAGATGCTGCAGTAAAAGAAGGCATTTGAAATGTTTGTGTGCATTGTTTGCTGATACAGGACTTAATGAAGAAATTGTTTTCTCATGACCTGAAATGATAGAGGTGAAAAATCTATAAAAGGGACTCAAATACCTAAATGTGTATACGGGATACTGCACTGTTGGAAGAGCAGCGTGGTTAGGATGATACTTTACAGATGTCATAGTTAGAAAGATTATCGTGGTGAAAAAGAAGAAATGCTTACCTGTAGCCAAGGATCCAGGCTCATGGTGGAAAACTCCACAAAGGAGGAATCTTCAGAAGGAGAGCTTTCCCCAGTGGCAGTCAGCCTTTAAATGGGGTCTAGGAGCCTGGCTCCACCCCTTCCTGTCCCAAAGGTGAATTGCCTTCACCTGTGCTCCCAGGGCTGACCCAGTCCTTGCCTCAGGTGATCAGTCAGCGATTCAGGCCGGGACTCAACAGTTCCCATACAGATACCAAGGGGAAAAAAGGGAAAAAATGTTACATGGCAGTCTTTTCTTGATGGTAATCTTTCTATGTCTGAAGGCACCCTTTTCTGTGCATTAATTGAAGCATAAACTGGCCACTAAGCTTATCTTTACAAAGGAGGAACAATTAATATTCTTCATTTTTGTGCTTCCTTTTATTAGCTTTGCAGCGGAGGCACAGAAACACCAGCTGAACCAATTAGCTGCCTCAAGTCTAAGGGCTATTAAGCATGCTAAGAAATGCAATTCTTGAATGTGCGATAATGAGGTGCCTTAAAATGCAAGAGAGTGGGCAGACGCCATCAATCAAAACAAATCCGCCGGTGGTACTCTGTAACATTTTATTGGTAACTATAAAGTGAAAGTAGACCAGCAGCGATCAGAATAGAAGCCCTTTGGTTAGAATTCAATTTGTTTTCCCGTTGCGCAGTTGAGGAGCGCCGTTCAGCAGGTGAGGGTGGATGATCCCCGGGAAAACAAACAGAGCTAAAGGAGGACATCATCCGACTCAGGGCTGGATAAATAAGCCCTGTGCTCCTCGGAGAAGGGAGGAGCATTGCATGTTAGCCGTGCAAAAAGAGTAAACCAAACCTGACAAGCGGTGCGTTTGAGATAAATGTTGTTGGTGTTGCCTGAGAGCCTGTAGTTTTGTTTTTAAGTCTGGACACAAAGAGATGAATTCTTGGCACTGCTGTCACACCGATGCAGAATGGCTGAGGTCGGAGGGGGAGCTCATCTGGTTCCGTTGGTGGGACTGATGGGAGGTTTGGTGCTCAATGCTGTTCATTTCCCCAGCACGTAGCGGTAGTGCTTCACTGACCTGTAGCACATGGCAGTACCAGCTGGTGCTGTGGATGCTCTGTGCTCAGAGGGAGCCCGTGTGCTATGGGATGGCACTGCTGGCCCGGAGCTGCCATAGGCTTTGTCGGGTTTGCCTGTTATGTTGCTGTTCCATCTCCACACTTAACTGGCACAGCTCGTTTTGCTCATGCCCTTGCCCTGCTCAGGTTTTCAGGGATGCAGGTGGACCAATAGAACCTCACCCGCAGGGCTGTGCCCAAACAGCTGCTCTAGGCAGGTGGGGTCATGGCTAATGTTTCTGTAAGGAGCTTAGTGATCATCTGTGCTAATAAGATAATGGTGTCTCATTCCTCTTTGTTTTGGTTTTTACATTTGGATATTGCTGACTTGCGTTGTCTGGGCTGCCAGTGAAATCTTTTCAGTTTATCTCCCCTTAAAGATGGAAAGAAAAATAAGAAGGCCATGATGTCCTCTGTATGCTGCATCTCACCCTTTGCTGTACTGCTGTGGGTTCCTCGTGGGGCCCTCCCATTGAAGTAGGGCTCTCAGCCTCGCCCCACCACCAGTCCTCTGCTGAAAGGCCCTGGAGAAGAGAGATTTCCTTCCTACCATTAGAGAGATCTGCAGAGATGTCCTTGTGGGCACTGGCTGTGCACATCAGCAGACGGCCTTTCACTCAGGGCGCACTCAGTATCAACGCCATCCAGAGATTTGGACATGGCTCTTTTTTCCCTAATGAGGAACATTTTTTGAGATAAAAACGCAAGTTTCCCCCTTTTAAAGAAGTGGCGTTTAAGAACAATACAGCCAAAATGTTTTATTTGGGCAATACAAATACAATCAAATCAAAAATATCACAGATTTTCGTACATTAGTAAGAAGTTACTGTACACTTGAACAGTTGCCATTTTTACAGCTAACAAAGCTTTACCTTTATTAAAATGTATTTTCCTCTCACATAAAATATACACTTTTCACTGACGTATTTTACATCGTACACCTCTCTGGGATAAGAAACATTTCACAAACAATGCACAACAGAGGCCATCTTCTCTAACCCATACAAAATAGTACATAGAAGCGAGAAACACGGGTATGTCCTACCAGGCTGCAGCCCCCACATCCCATTGTTGCTACTGAAAACACTGTGTGTGCCATTAGACGCTGTGCAGTGCTGAGGTTTGGGCTGGTTGGATTTGGTCGTAGTTCCACAAGGTACATTGTCACGAGTGCCAAACAGCAGCACTGTGTTAATGGCACATGGGCTCTGCCTTCATGTTCGCATGTGCCACTAAAACGCCCTCACACCACGTTCCAGTGCCAGAGCAAACGCAAATGGTGCTGCAATGCGAGGGCATGGCTGCCTGCTGCTCTCATGGCACAGTAACATCTAAAATGAATCTCTTGATCCACTGAACCCAACCGGTGTCTCGCCAGTGCTCCAGATTTTATCCCTGTGGTGGTGTTACATTTCCCTTACAATTAGTACAAGATAAAAATGAAATAGAAGTGAGGAAAGGTTCCAGCCGTGCCACAGCGCGGAGATCTCAGCAGTGAGCATCGCCGTCACGGCAGGTTTCCATCAGAGCTCCCTGGGGACTGCCAGGAATGTTCCTTTTTAAGCACTTTCTGATTTAATTTGGAGAACAGATGCAGGAAATAAGTATGCTCGTCCCTATGGGCTGTTGCTGAGTTTTGGAAAGAGTTAGGGACTCTGCTGACCTCAGGTTAAACTCATTGAAAACAACAGAAAAAGAAAACATTGCTATATTTTAATCCAGGGAGAAGTTCACCTAACTGATGTTTAATGGAAGTGATTCTGTTCCTACCCTTCGTACAGAAGTGAGGTTACGAGGCAGTTACTGAGTGGCTTTGGAAAAAAGCTTTTCTGTCTGTTCTGCAGAGGCTCTTTCATTCCTTGCGGGATGCAGCTGGCAGTGCAGACAGACCCCCTTGTGCTGCAGCATTGCAGTGCTCCTGCTTGGCTCACGTTGCACGGTGCCCGGCCCAGGAGCGCAGCCCCACAGTGCCTTCCAGCCCTGCTGCCTGGGCTGTCCGTCCTGCAGGGCTCTGTGGCTGCCTGTGCAGCAGGGGCTGCTTCTCCAAACCCCTCCCACCCTCACAAATAAGGCATCCGTTCAATTCAGTGGCTGTAAAGCGCTTGTTACAAACAAAACCCCTCACCCTATCCTGTTGTATTGGAGATGAATTACTTAGAAATGACTAAAAAAGGTTAGTATATATATATCTATGCATATCGCTTCCTAATCGTACCACGGTGTACAATCCATAACCTGATTCTAGAGTTAGATACAATCCTTAATAGAAGGGGTCTGAGCACAGGGAGAGGTGACCCGGCCCCTGGGGCTGTCTGTGGGGTCACTGTGGGGATGGCTTTATCCATGGGTGGCAGCTGGGGCTGCAGTGACCCCGGTGCACAGGGCAGGGACGTCCCTGCAGCACAGGGCCTGGCGAGGGGCAGCAGTGCAGAGGTGGGTGTTGGGGGAATGCTGACCTGGCTGGGCTCTGGCCGATGTGCTCAGCTCCATCAGCCTACAGGAGCCTTAGGAAAGTGCTCTCTGCAGCTGATGGATGATGCTTAAGCAGAATTTGATGCAGCTGGACTCACACTTGTGATGGGAATGTCTCTGCGGCAGTGCAGGGGGGAACAGTGTGCTGTGATGAATTATTTTTCCTTGGGTTCGCTCGGCTCATGCTGTTATCAGCTATAAGCAAGCTAGAAAACAAACAAATGCAATATCTGATCTTTTGACACGGATGCTGTACATTGACTCACGGCACAAATTTCATCAGCAGAAGACAGATAAAGGTGTGATGGGCATCATCCGTAATGTGAATCTGAGTCCGACACGGTGTGAGTGGCACTTCGTACAGCAGTGCTCCCACATTGCACTCAGTGCTGCTCTTTGATTCACTGTTATTTATGCAATTTTATTTGCAGGAAAGCTGCCCGTGCACAAATCAGGGCTGGAGTTGGCTTTTCTTTTATCGATATGACATTGTATTTGTTCTGGAATAAAGTATAGCATCACTTGCTGACATTTGCTAGCTCAATGTTTGCTGCTCTGAAATTCATTAAGAGCGTGTTGTTGTGGCTGACTTTGGTCTGGTCATGAATAGTACCAGTACAAAATTACCCAATCTAAGCTGAACCGAGTTTTGGGCACTAGGTAAAAAAACAGTGACTTCTTTTACAGCTAAGGTGTGCTTATGGGATTGCTGCTATACATGCAGTCCTATCTGTGGTTTCTAACGAGCGTGCTGTGCATGCTTCCTCTCTTTGGGTTACCAGGAAGTACTTCAATAAGGTCAACTGTGGGAAACATTTTCTGGTAGCTTTGTATTAGCCTGTCTCTTTTTCTGTGTCCCCAAATGAGATTCAAGCTCCTCTGTTCTGGTTCGTGTTTGGTTACATATATTTAATGTAATGGTCCTACCTCACTTTCTGCAAGGTGGAGACAAGCTGGGAAGCCCGATGTATACCATGTTGGGGAGTTCACAGGCAGGTATACTGGGCCCAATTCCACTTTCTGCTCTACTCAACTCAGCTTGGCTCACTTCACTTAAACCACGAAGGTTCCCTAACCAGGACACGGCACGTGCTGCAGCAGGGCTGTGCCACGGGGAGGTACAGCATCCCACCTGCTCCCAGCGTTTGTGGCTCACAGGGAAACCATCACATTCCCAACCAGAAATAATTCCCCTCTGCTCACCCCATCCACGGAGGTGAAGTGTTGTACAAATGTTTACTGTAACTGCTCGTGGTTGATGCAGAAGCTTTATGTTCTGAACGGATGAATAATGCCAGGCTTTCCCTTCAGGCTCCTTAATGCTTTTTTGACCTTATTTGCTTTTAAGTAGCTTTGCCAGCAAAAGCTGTAATTCTGCTGAGTGATTTCACAAATGCAAGAGGAATCCTGCTGTGCAGCACTTCCAGATTTCGCTGCACGCAGCCTGTACTGCTGTGTGCTTCCATTTTGTAGCCCCGCCTGCTAATTCTCTGCTCTAAGTGTGAAGCAAACGCCAGCAGTGTAAAGGGCAAACACATCAAACCTGCCAGAACAAAGGCTGTACACGTGGGGCTGGGGAGATGGAAGGCCCGAATCAGGGAGTGTGAGATATCCGTTCATTAGCCTAAAAACCAAGACTTGCCATGGGAAGCAAATCATTTGTCATAGACACACTGCACAAGAACGTATTTAAATGATGAAGCTGCTGCACATGGCTTGAAACAGGGTTTGGCTTTGTAACCCCAGTCAGTTTCCGTACTGACTGCATTAATTATTTGAGAGAGAGGCACGAACAACAGGTAGGAACTTTGCTCATCACTTTACTTGAAGCTTTTGAACAGTGCTCAGGAAGGCAGTGGTGCCCCATCCCTGCAGACACCCAAGGTCAGGGATGGAGTCTGAGCACCTGGTGGAGCTGTGGGTGTCCCTGTTCATTGCAGGGAGTGGGACCAGATGGCTTTTGAGGGTCTCTTCCAACTCAAACAGTTCTATGGTACTATGAATTTTATTCCAGAGCCACGTAACCAGAGCTGGTGTTCCATGGCTAAGATTGGGTTATCTCTGTAAGACTTTTAAAATGCTAACAGAAGGATTCTGCTTTGAATCTGAGTTTCACACCCTAACCCTCTATGCAGACAAGTTTAACAGATGTACGGCACTGTGGGCCCAGGGTGTAACACCAAGCGTTGTGCTGTGCTAGACCTGCTCTGCAGGAAAGAAGAAAGAAGTGGATGATGGTAGCTGTGTTGCATCCGTGGGCGTTCATAATTCACTCCTCTTGTCCTAGAGGTCAGCTCTGGGCTGTCGTTATGGAACTCATCCTATCTACCATCTGTTTTTCACCGTTAGAAATAGTGAAGACTCCTTTTAATAATTTGCCATTCCAGTTTTAATTGGAAAAGTCCGGGCTGGTTCTTGCTTGGCTCCTGTCTAACAGAGCCTGACCCTGCTTCACAGAGGGCAAACCAAAGCGTGCAGTTGCACTGACATCGCATTTAAATCTGGTGCTGCACTGTAATTGATTTTGCACTGCGCACAGAGTGTCAATTAAGTACAGTGTGGGGGTATGAAGAGGACACATCTGAGCCCTCTGTCTGGCTCTGCCCTCGCGGAACGGAGCGGTGCTGCTGCCGGGAGGAGCTGCCCTGTGCAGACACAGCACACGTCCCATCCGCGTGAGCTCCTCCGAACGATGGATTTCACAGAACTAAAACTGAGCAACAGCTATTCTGCAGAACCCTTTGGGATGAGGTATAAAAGTATTTTATGGTGCACGATTGACTCAGCCAAATGACCCCGCCTGGCGGCTCCTGGGATGGCAGTAAGGGTGGGGGGCATCTTTGGTGCTACTTCGTTATCCATATGTACCAAAGTAATGGTTCAGAGCAGAGCTGCGATGTTATTTGAATTGCTGAGGTTATGAAGAAATATAAAAGTGATAAGTGCCGAGTAAATGTTAATAGACGAGATTGTCTGCTGGTGATGGTGAAAAGGGAGCAACCCGTTAAGAAGAAAAAAGAAACCAAAGCTCTAAGAAAGCTATTTTCCTTCTTGTCATAATGACCAATGTTGTTAGCGGGATTCCTAATGGCTACTTTATGTTCCTTCCTAGAAGTATGTTACTAATAAAAGTCTTGTTTTGTTTTATTTTATGTGTTTATTTTCAGCATGTGAAAATGTCACAGGCATCCTATCTGCTGCTATCTGGTAATTGTGCTTTAAAAGCCTGGGCAAGCTGCTTCACAAAAGACACTGATGATAATTGGCAAACCAGCCCATCGGAGTTCAAACAATAAGTACTGACATTAGATTGAAAAGAGAGCTAATTCTGAAACAAAAGAGCGCAGGGCTGTCTGTGGCTGGCAGTGCTCGCTGGCTCCCATGGCAGCTGGGGCTGTGGGCAGCACTGCACCTCAGCTCCCCGTCCCCAGTTCCAAAGCATTCCTCACATCTGAGCTGCCACTGCTTTGTATTCCCAAACTCTGCTAGCGAAGCATTCAGCTTTAGGTCTTCCAGATTGGTGCTTAGTTTGTTTTTCTGTCCAAGAGATATTGGAAAGATATGCAATTATAGGGGACATACTTTGTAAGTAAAGCAGGAGTTTATAATTAAGAGTAAGCACCCTTGAAACAGTCAGAATTTATTGGGCATTAGTCATGGGATCTATGGAAATCCACCGGCAGGTTGGAACTGGTCGTGTGATTCTGATTTGACACTGCGTGATTTTGGTTGTGATTTTTTGATGGTGACATTGATAGGACAAGGGGGAATGGTTTTAAACTGAGACAGGGGAGGTTTAGGTTGGATCTTAGGAGGAAGTTTTTCACCCAGAGGGTGGTGACGCACTGGAACAGGTTGCCCAAGGAGGCTGTGGATGCCCCATCCCTGTAGGCATTCAAGGCCAGGCTGGATGTGGCTCTGGGCAGCCTGGTCTGTTGGTTGGCGACCCTGCACACAGCAGGGGGTTGGAACTGGATGAGCACTGTGGGCCTTTTCAACCCAGGCCATTCTATGACGTGGTTCTATGTGTGATGATTTTTTTTAAATATATAACACTTTGACCTTTGTAGTGCATGGAGCATCTCACGGACAGCTCTTGGAGCTGTCGATCGCCAATGGGTCCTGCCTAGAAAGCAGAGATCTACGTGGAAAGAAGGATGAAAAAAGAGCTCTGTTCCCTCAGTAGTGAAAATACCACCCATGTCACATATCAGAGGGCTCTGATCTATCGTTTGTACTCCAGTGACATCCCCACCTCTGTTCCTCACTGCTGGGATCCCCAGGCCAGGGCTGCTGCCCCAACATGGGGGCTGCAGCTGGTGCTGGGGACTTCTGGGGCCTGGGAGTAACAACATTCTTTTACTTATTCCAATTTCACCATTCAGCACAACGTGAGAACTGACTGATGGTTTCTAATGGATCACCTTTAAAACCAGCTTACATTACTTGTTGAAAGCTCCCTTGATTTTCTGAGCCTATTTTTAGCTCCAAAATAGGTGGTACCATTTAGATACTGTTCTCACATTGTCTTTTTAATACTGAGCTTTGTGTTGAGGAACTTATTTATTCTTTTGAGCTGCCTTATGATACCATACTAAGCCTTTTGCTCTGGGTCGCTAAGGAAAATATCTTTGTGAAGAACAGACAGCAGAGAAGCAAGGCATTAATTCAGGGTGCTGCTGTTTACTGCTCTTTAAAGTCCTCCCTGTGCTAGCAGAGTAATTAAAGTATCAGCCAGATGCGTGGGGCCTGCGGCGGTTGTGCTCAAGGCATCAATACAGCATCACAGCCCTTGGCTTCCCTTCCCATGGCTGCCATGCAAACCACAAGAGAGAGAATCTTAAATATATCAGAAAAGAGGAATCACTGATAGTTACCTGTGCTCAAAGCTGAGCTGATCCCCACCATTTGGCCAGCTGTGGCCAAACCCATTGCAAAAAGAACGCTTCCTTTGCAGATGAGGGCTGATGCTGCTGTGGTCCTGATGGGTGTACTCAGCGTAGGGCTGAACTGATATTATCATGAAGACTTTTTCCATGCAGCTCATGCCAGTGCCAGTACCAAGCGACGTGCTGCAGAAAAACACCCCTTCTTAAGCTCACGTATATCAGATTATTCCAATATATTATTCATATCACTTCTGTATCCTACATTTAGAAAACGTGTTTATGGAAAAGTGCTCATGGAGTGTATTAGCATTTGACCAGAATAGAGTATTTAATTCAGCATGTGAGCACTGACAATGAAGCACATATTATCCCTCCTACGCTGCATTTACTGTCATTATAGTCGCCTACATATATTAACTTATTTTGTTGATGATTCTGGATGAGTGCTGCCAAAGAACTTTGTGTAAAATAAAATCCTGGTTGCCCACCATCTGAGAACGAAGGAGGAAAGGACGTCCACAAATGGCTTGGCTTGAAAATGATAAGTTCATTGTTTCGAAACTATCTTGAGGAAATTAAGGATTGCAGTCAGCCATCTGTTACTTGCCTTCAAGGTTTTCCTCTGCTTACATTTCTGCTCCTGACTTTCTAAGCATACCAGATAGCAGGAGCTAACCGAGGCTTCAGCGGGGCAAAGGGGAAAGTGACCAAGGAGGAGTGTGACGTGGTTTCCAACCTCTGTCATTTTCCTGACCGAGGCAATAGGCCAACAGATCGCATAATTTTCAGTGCTGCTGCCTTTATCAGTCAACTGATTTATTGCTACTGTGATGCAGAACTTCATGGAGGATGAATTAATTCCTCACCATATGTAGACAGCATAACTGGAATCGTAGTCGTTTCTAATCTGCATGCTGTGCTGTGCAGTTTCAGAGTCCTGTGTGAATGATTTTGTTGACATCCACATCACTTGTGTCATTCTGTTAGGGCCAGGGCTCTCTGGTGATGTTACTGGTGGGAATGGTTGGGAAGACTCACCACCAGCCTACTGGGTCTCTGCTCTAGCTTGTTTTGCTGTGGTGCTCTACATGGTCTGTTCTTTAAATAATTGACAGGGCGAGAGCGTCTACAAACCTACATCCGTGCTACAGACTGGTCTGTGTGTTTAACCCCTGTTCATGCCTTGTTTTGCAATTGCACATTGCCAGGGTTTGCAGATTCCCTGTAGGTCTGCACTTGACACCTTCCTCTGAGATGTTTTGAGAGATGTTGGGAAGAAAAGACTCAGCATCACTGTTTTCCGGGCTAGGTCTGAGCTTTGCTGCCTATCTCACTGCTGATTTTGTTCTTGTCGTTACCACGAGCCCTGAGCTGACCGTGAGCTTATGAGCACAAAGACAAGCTGTAAGGAACAGTGCAGTGGCTGCAGGTGGCCCGGCTGGGGCCTGAATGCCACACCAAGCAGGGGAGTGAGCTGCACCAAACAGTCCGTGGCCCGGCAGGCTGCGGGCTCTGCTGACAGCTCCCAGCCTGAGTGGCCGTGCCTGCTGCTGGCCTCAGGGTGGGGGTTGGCACAGCAGGGCAGGAGGTCCATCCTGGGGGGCACAGCCTGTGGCCCAGAGCCCCTGGTTCACTGGAGGAGAGTGGATGGTCTCTGGAGGCCTGGTTGGCCATCACAGGGCAGGAGTGGTTTTGCAGAGAGAGAAAAAAAGAATTTGCTTTTCCATTGCTGCAACCAATGATTAAATCGCCTCGGGGTCTTGCTGTGTGATTCTTGCTTTTTAGATAAAAAATGCCAGGCCATCTGAACCAGTTCAGGCTGAAGTATATGTTAAGCTTTACATGGTATTAAACTCATAGATCAGGATTTCTTTGGATTCTAGCTGAGCGGCCATTTTGATGCTATCTAAAAGATATCTTATCTGACTGCCTAGAAATTAAGACAGTGGCTTGATAGCCAGAAGCTCATTAGCAGAGCAGGGCTGCCTTGTTTTTCACACTAATTGCTGCTGTGGCTGTGTAAAGAGAGCCGCTTGGCACTGCCTCTCCCTCCGGGCAGCTCTTATCTCCTGCCATTGCTGCATTGCATGCTCCATGCAGCTGATTGCATCAGAACAGCCCAAGGATTGCAGAGCTGTGCATGGAGAGGCACGCCGTGCTGATGGAGCGCTGAGATCTGTGCTTGTAGTGCCCACTCCAACAGAACGCACAGAGAGATTTGTTCAGAAACACAAACAGATCTGGCGGCGCGATTGTGTTGCCATCTACAGAATAATGCTGCCTGGATACCATTCTGGCAAGCCATGAATCTCTTTGTGCTTTCTGATTACACTGTAAATCTTCTCTCTCATCTGTCATAAAGATTGATTTTTCTTTTATTTTTTTGTCAGTGTATGGTTTTATCTCCTCAAGCCCCTTCTCTTCCCCTCCATCCATAATCTGATGTTTTGCTGGGAACGAGTGGTTTGCTATTGTACCGAGTGACCCTCCGAAATCGAGTACTACAAGTTAGCAGCCATCCTAACAAATCTCAGCCCGCAGCTGTGCTGCGCTGTGGGCTGTGCCTGGGTCCCCAGGGCGCTGCTGGGAGCCCTGCACCAGAGCATGCTGTTGGGGTGCTGTTGGGGTGCTGTTGGGATGCTGTTGGGATGCTGTTTGGGTGCTGTTGGGGTGCTGTTGGGATGCTGTTGGGGTGCTGCCTCACTGCCCGCCCTGCCCGCAGAGATGTGTGCCAGCTGTTGTGTGACACAGGGCAGTAGTTTGGTGTTGCCACTGACAAAGGTGATGACTTCTTTTGCCATAGTAGTGGAGCTGCTTTTGTATGGGTACGTGAAAAGCATATTTACTTTGACTGGACAAATTGTCAGTGTTAAATCAGCGTCTGTAACCTTGAGCCTGCCCGTTGTCACAGAGCTGTGTTCTTCCATGGGAGGGCATTTGGTGATCTCTACTTGATTTCCACAGACACAAAAGGCTGTGATGATAAGATCACCCGTATCTGTGGAAGCAGGATGAGCAGAGCCCAGTGTTCATGAGCCAGGGCACAGACTCTGCTAATTGAATACTATCTTGCAGTTTTAAGCAGGGGCACAACCACTGAGCCCTTAGGGCTCAGCACACGGTGTAGGAGCTGCCTGCTGCTGCTGCTACCTGCCGGACTTGTGGCCTTGTTTGCTATGCTCAAATCCTTGGAGAGACCTAAAAATATGGCGTACCATTGATTTAAAGCAACTTCCCATTTATAGCAGTGCACAAGGGGCAAAAGCATTACAATAATAAATTCAGGTGCTTATATAAGGCTTTAAATCTCAAGGAATCGTGTGATAAATAGAGCTATTTCACAGCCCCGGGAACTCAGGTGAAGGGAGAATAAACACCCCAATGCCCTGTGCTGGGGCACCCACTCAGCCTGCCGAGCACTGGGCTTAACCTGCTGGTCACTCTGTGGGCAGTGAAGACCTTCCAGGGGCATACAAACCCCATCCTCCCCGGCTTACTTTGCCTCCAGCCTGCTAACAAATCCGTGCCTCCTCCATAGCAGACCCAGCGTGTGCCCAGAAGGTCACAGCCGTGGTCACCGGTTTTTAGGCAGCTCCTCGTTTTCTTACTATGAGAGATTGCTAAAGTTAATTACGAGATCTCTAGTATTAAATATGCAGGAACACTTATTTTTGAATACCTCAGGTTTAATTTAGGCTCTCTGAAATTTTAATATCTCGCTTTAATATTTAATGCTGCCCTGACGTGAGTATAGAAATTTAAGGTCTATTCTTTGAGAGCAACAAATCCTGGATTTCTATATGGACCAGGATGAGATGAGGAGGGAAGGGAAGGCTCTGTCCTACATGGATGCAACTTTTTTCCTAACAGTGTCTGCAATAGTTTCGAATCAACTTTTCTTTGCACTGGTGCTGTTAAAGCAATGGAGACTCAGGTATGCAAAATATTGTTCTTCCCTCTGTTAATCATCAAAGAGCACAGAGGTCCAAAAGCCTGCAGCCTCTTTGGGGTCCTCTGCACCGCTCACCCACGTGTAAATAACCTACACACACCCCTATGTAGGCTACACACACCCCTATGTAGGCTACACACGTGTGTGACCCCACACTGGGCCTGGCACACGTACTGGGTTCATATGTCAACTCTAATTAAAGCGCCTCTTAGTTATTAAAAGCTGGCTCAAGTCTTCAATGTGTTTTGCAGCACAGTACCTTCAAATGAGAAGCGTTATTTTTGTTCTCCTTAGGGTTTTTTTTCCGTCGGGTTTAGCTGCCTAATTAACAGGCACCATTAATTTGTGGGCTGCACTTAAAGGGAAATGAGTAGTGCAGGCTTTGCGAAATCTCCTAAGGTTTTGCATTAGAGTAAAGACACATGAAAGTGCTTGGGAAAAAGTCACAGAGTGACTCAGTGATGTCGTGTCTGACAGACACTGATGAGCCCATGGCTGCTGAGCTCTGAGCCCCGAGGAGAAGGCTGGGAAGGTGTGGGCTGTGCAGTGAGGGATTTGCTGCTGCGTTATTCAGATGTGTGGGAAAAGCACCAGCTAAAGGTGCCTGAGCCAAGGCGCTGAGTGCCAAAGAGCAGGGAAACATGTGCGGCCATGCAAAATGGCAGCAGGTTCATTATCACAAAGGGAAGAGAACAGGATATATGGGGCTGACTTAGAAGCAGTTTTGTCCTGCTCTGTCCCTGCAATTGGGTATGAACTCGCCCTGGCAGTGCATCCTTCTGGCCACACTTATGCCCTCAGACGATCCCTGCCTGCTCGTGCTGCCAGCAGCCGTGAGGCTGTGCCCACCAGTTTGCAGGAGAGCGGCGTGCAGCAGTCCTCTCAGCAGCGCCCTCAGCAGTGCTCTCAGCAGTGCCCTCAGCAGTGCCCTCAGCAGTGCCCTCAGCAGTGCTCTCAGCAGTGCCCTCAGCAGTGCCCTCAGCAGTGCCCTCAGCAGTGCTCTCAGCAGTGCAGCGGGACATTGTGCTGGCACGGCTCACAGCCGACCTGCAAGCCTCTGTCTGTGCTGCATAATTACTTGCAACAAGCTATCAATTGCAGACCTGAGGATGCACAGTCTGCCAAAGCCATCTGAAATCCCCACTAATGTCTGCACACACATGGGATGCTTGGAGCTGCTTGTAGCCAGTCTGCAAGCATTGCTCTCCGACCGCTGGAACAGGGGAAGAACGTCGCAGTGCCCGGGGAGCTGTTCTGTGGCTTTTGGGACCCTGATGGACCCAAAACCCAGAAAACATCGAACTCCTCCCACATGAATTCCCTGCAGCTGATGCTGAGTGCACGTGGCCATGGGGTGGGGAACTCAGCAGCAACAGCCATGCTGCCAAAGATGGGGTGATGCTCAGCGTGGCTTTAGAAGCATGGAAAAGGTGATGGCACAGTGAGACTGGGGCTGCCCTCTGTCCCTGTGAGAGGACAGCTCTCTTGGCAAGCCACGCTGGGCGGATCGGAAACAACGGAAGGCTTGGAGAAGTTAAAATAAATGACGACTGCCATGGTCTGATGATAGAAGTTCATTAGCTCCCGGCTGAATAAGGAACGATGATTCTCGTTAATGTAAGCGCTCTGCCAGCTCGTGGAGGAGCAGATGTGTGCTCAAGATGGATGGTTTCAAATAGTCAAAATACAGGTTTTTTTCTTTAGTGATTATCTTTTCTCATCTAAAATAAATCCAGATTGCGCATAGTCTGGAAAACAAAACAGCAATATTTGGAGAGAGGGAGTGTTTATTTAACAGGTGGCTTATTTAGCAAATGGTTCGCTCTTATAAAAATAATATTTCTGTGGCATCCTGCAGCAGTGACTCAGAACGTATGTGAGCGGCGAGGCAGTTTTGGGTTATTACTTTAGGTGGGTTCAGGTTGTTTTAAATAAGAATGTCTGCGGGAGTGCTCTGCTGAGTGCGTTTGCATATTGGCTGCTGCCTTAAAGCTGAGAGCTTTAAGGGTGTGGGGAGCACCGGCCCTCCCCAGAGCACACGGATCCAGCGCGGAGGTGGGCAGGGGCACAGATGCCACCTGTGAGCTCAGACCGGCCTCCTGGGCAGCAGGAAGTGCAGAGCTGCTGCGGGAGCTGCACACAGCGTGGCTTTTCTCTGAGCATGCTATCTCCCTGCCTTCAGCAAACACAGCCCGTGGTGGCCGTTCCCTCCTGCCCGATTTGTGCCTCTCGCCCTCCCTGTCACACTGCAGGGACCCACCTTGCTGCCTACAAGGTGCGAGGGGATCCTGCCATGGAAACCATGATTTATTGGAACATTAAGGCGCTTTTCACAAGTCACAGGTTTGCTAAGAGCATTATCTATAGATAAAATGCCTTCACAACCAAAATCATGAATGCAGTGACTTAAAGCAATTATTCGATTAATAGCCCATGACATCTAGCTATTGTGATTCATTTTAAGGCTCCATCCCGTGGCCGTTATTGTTTGCCATTAACAGCAGTGTCACGGCTTTCGGGAGGAATTAGAAATTAAGGACTTGTCTGGGGGGCGGCTGCTGCTTTCTGTGCTGGAATTGGCCGAGTCCCGCGTTGCTGGTGCTCACGGGAGAGCCGTGCTAAAGCAGATTGTCTTCGACGAAGAGCCTAGCGGTAATAATTGCACATCTCGCCATATGCTAAAATAATTCCTTCTCACAACCATCCGCGTGATGAAGAAGCGAGGAACAACGATCTCAAGATCACAGTCTGTCAGAAAAATGAGCACACTGAAACGGCCAAGGATGAACGCGGCGCTCTCCCAGCAGTCTCCCTGGGAGCAGTGGGACGCAGCACCCGCACCGCCCTGCAGGAGGTGTGTAAGGCACTGAGACAAAGGCTGAGACACCAATCCGGACTCCCATGGCAAAAGGGACATTGCGCTGAAGCTCGGGTCCACTTCCACCAGGTATTTCACCGCTAGGGAGTTGAAGCTGCACCCCCCAGCACTGGCCCTGCTAAGGTTACAAGGAACATGGGAAACAAATCCCTATGAGATGGGACTCACGGGCAGCAGAGCAGCACATTGCTCATTGGTTTGCACCAAAGAAGAGAGAAAGACAACAGTTGGGAAGAGCTGGGTG
The DNA here is from genome assembly GCA_016647715.1 of Pavo muticus. Taxonomy (NCBI): domain Eukaryota; kingdom Metazoa; phylum Chordata; class Aves; order Galliformes; family Phasianidae; genus Pavo; species Pavo muticus. The sequence goes on along the minus strand of JACDJE010000225.1, from coordinate 747,201 downwards.
TCCCAGCAGCACAGTGGGGCTGGGCTGGGCTGGGCTGGGCAGCAAAGGGGAAAATGGGAAATGCTCCCAGTTACTGTCACAGCACTGAAGTTTGCAGCCCACAGAACTAAGCCATGCTGGGTTGGTAAAGACTATCCGGGGATATCTGGAGTAGTGGGACTGGGACCACTGCTCTCTTTAACTGGGCTTGTTGCATACCTATGGCTAATGCCCATGGCCGTGTCCTCAGTGTTTCAGATTTATACAAATATCCCACAACAGATGTCAGCTGCCCTGGCAGCCCGGTGTGCCCCACTGTGTTCTGCTGCCCATAGGCACTGGGTGAAAGGGGCCTGTGCCCAGCTGAGAGTAAGTGAGGAACAACTCAGAGCAGCTTGGTATCCCTAACCTTAAATCCTTTTAGTATAGGAAACAGTGGCTTTCCTGTGCCAGGCTTTGTAGAAGCCTGGGGGAAGTGAGTTTGCAGTAGCTTGCTCTAAAGTTAACTCTATTTTTTTCTTATTGTAATAGATGTAAAAAGGTCAAAGTTAATGAAGAAAACAGTGAATTCAAAGTTCCGTGGAAGAGCAACCCAACGCACTTAAATGAGAGAGGAAAACCAGTCCTTTTAACATCTTTAAGCTGTTGTAGCCTAATGAACCATGCTACCTCCTGTAGCTGCTACAGAGCTGGAATTGCAGCGTGGAGCTGCCTCGTTAGCACGGCGTGGGCTGCCTGGGCACTGCTGGGTGCTGCTGCCCGAGGTGATGCTCCATGAGCACAAAGTACATCCCAACCACCACACCTCTGACCCGACCACACTGCAGGTAGGGAAAGGGCACTTTGCATCAGGAGGAAAAACTAGAAAGGTACAGGGGGGAAGAAATGAGCCTCCATCTCACCGTTAGACACATAGCAGAAAACAAGGCTGCTGCTGTTAAATGACATCTTTAAGGTTTATTCTCACTTGTGGTTCACATTTAAGTCGCTGTCACTGAGGTTAATGGGAGTTATGTGCTTATGACTATAATGGTTTTGATAAGTGGAAAAGCTGGTGTTATTGCACATAAATTGCATCACGTAATGTGTGAATTGTGTTTTGGTTTTGGCTGAAAAATAATAAAGAGAAGGATGGATGTGTGTTAGGAGAGAAGAAATTTCATCCTCTAGACACCAAATATGACATATATCATCATTACAGGCATTTTCTATCTGGCAGCATAAAAAAAAGGGTTTGGAGGAATAATGAATACTTTCATACTTGGAAGATAGGAGGGGAAATTCCTGTGTCTGCAGCACACTGGCTCCTCCTCACCTCTCCTCCTCACCAAACTCTGGCTTCCTGCACACATGGAATTTGTTCTCCTAATGGGGCTCAGGTGTACCTGGTGGCACAGCAGCCACAGAGGCTACATGAGGAGCTACCAGGCAATCAAAATGACCACAAGTAAAACGACTTTCAGCTGTGTTACTTTGCATTACCGCTTGCAGCTTGGTTCAAAGGTGCTCCCACTGGATTGCTGAGTGCCTCCAGGGAAGGTCCCTGCCGCACCTCTCCTGTCCCAGGGCCAGGGGGTGGCATGGCTTGGAGGGAGCCCTGTGGGATCACTGGGCAGCCCATGGCCACCAGGACACCGGCACAGGGCCAGCAGTCGGCACATCCCTCAGCAGCTGCTCTGCTGACCCTCTGGCCTTACAGCCTGATGGCACGGTGAACTGCTGATCCAGCACCAGGATGGCTCATCACCCAATGGCCTTTAATGGCCCGATGGGTGGAGGTCCGATGCCATGAGGCCTGATTACCCAATGGCTCCATGGCCTGATGACTTGAAGGCATGGCAGCCCGATGACCCCATGACCTCAGCAAGAGGCAGGCCAGCACCCAGAGCCTGACAGATCAGCCCTGCAGCTTGTCCTACAGTACAGGCTCAATCCCACCGGCTGACAGGAAAGCTCCATATTCTTTAAAAGATAGAGGGCTGGAAACTAAGGTTGTAGGAAGTGAAAATATGGCGATGTCTACAATTCTTAACTCAAGGATTTTCTAACAATTCTTAACGCAAGGATTTTCTAACAAAGGAATGTCTGAGCTCTTCAAGAATTAGGCCTGAAGCTGGCAGAAAGCTGTAGGAGCAAACGGGTGCTGGCTCAGTGCTGAAGGTGAGGTCTCCCTGCCTTTGCTGAGGGTCATTTTCAGAGCAGCAGTCCCTGAGAATCCACCCTGGCTGCCCCGAGCCCCCCCTGCCGCAGCCTGGGCTGTGTCCAGCTGTGCCACGGATGTCCCTGACCGCAGTGAGCTCCCTGCCTTTCCTCCATGCTCAGCGAGGAACACCAGGCACAACCAAAAACTGGAGCCAACCCAGCTTAAGTGTGTCCACTGCATCAACACGCAGGCAGAGTAAATTCCTCCTTCCAACTATTTATCTACCCTCTGTTAAGGCTGAATAAGAATTTATATTTCTCACTTATGATTTTTTTTTAAACAATTTATGGTGTTAAAGAATTTTCTGTGCTGTGGCACAGCCGGGGGCCATGGCTGTGCTGGTTCCCAGTGGGGTCAAGGAGGAGGACAGACGGTGCTGATTTGATGGCTCGGCCATGGTGGGGCTGGGGACAGGATCAGGGATGAGGATAGGGATGAGGACAGGGCTGCCTCTGGCCTTGGCACAGGAACGAGGTCTCTATGGCAGTGCCTGATGCTGGCACAACACTGCAAACAGGCTGCTCACTGCTGGGGCTACAGCTGAAGCTTCACCGCTTTCCTAAACTTCCTGACATATGTCAGATCATGCCAGAGTTTTGAAATTCGTTAAGATTCTTTGAAAAGAAACTGAATTTTCCTTTTTTTTTTTTCTTTTTCTTTTATTATTACCATTTTTTGAAGAAATGAAATCTCCCATGGCAGGCTATGAAGTATGGGTTATTTACCTCCAGACCGGGCACGAATCCGGTCCAGTCTTGGAAGTAAATGCACACTGAGTCTTTAAGGCATATTGTTCATCCATGTAGATAGGTATTTTGGTATACACATTCTTTATAACACACTTACGTGGAACAAGAAGAGATTTTGGTAAGCGTAACATTTACCAGAGTTGGCCTAGAATGCTAACTTTGAAAACGTGCAAAGAAGCAGCTTGTCCTGGTGACGGTGTTTAACACCCCTGTATCTTAAAAAACCGCAGTTTCTAACAAAAATATATATATTGAAAAGTTTAAAAAAAGCCGTCTAGCAATGATGGATACACGTCCTGCCAAGTCATAAACCTTGAGAAATGGCATTTGTTCAAGAAGTTACGAGTTTGATTCCGTAATAGAATAATATCCTGATCAGCAACGCTACTGTCTGGGCATTGCTGCTGCTGCTCACGTCACCGACGCAATGGCAATTAGCAGCCCTGAGTTATCGCACAGGTGGGAACTTACAGCATCACAGACCTCGGGGTTTCCAATGCAGACAGTGATCTTAACATACGTATTCAGTTATACTGCTTGCAGCTAAGCCATTTATTTTGCACTTGTTAAAGGTGGGAATAAATAGAATAGGATTTGACCAACAGAGATGAACAGTACGGGTCAACCATCCCAAGAAGCACAGCATACCATCCAACGGTTGCCTAAAGCAAACACACCCCACAAACTAAAGAGTGAATGGGCTCTGCTCAACGCCGTGCCTTCAGCTTGCAGCAGCCTGCACAGCCCGGGCTGGAAGGACGTCCCAGCAAGTCCCAAACTGCACTATTAGGTTTACCACACAGAACAGATTAACCACAGAGCTGAGGTTCTTTATGGGATCGATACTGCCTAGGGCTCTGATCCTGCCAGAACCTGAGCTGGTTTAACGACACGTATGATATCTTTCAAGGCAGGAGCATGAAGCCAAGCACCCGTGCCCCGTGTTGACTGCACACTGAGGGGCAGCTCTGCTAGCACTGGGGCACGCAGGGCTGTGAGCCCATGCACTCCAAGCACACAGCTCTGCTCAGTGCTCAGACACCTCCTCCGTCTGACAAACTGCTCCTGGCACCCAGAAATGTTCATAGGCTCTTTTTCTTTTTGAAACTGACAACAACAACAACGTACCCACAAATTTAAGGGAGAATTAATGGGACTGAAAGCCTTGTCCGCATAACCCAGTGGTTCTACGTCTGCCAACAGCCAATACTTCCTTTTCTTCACGTTTAATAAAGCTGCCGTTCGTTCCATTCTGTCGCTGGGATTGTTCCAGATGTCAGGAATCACCGAAATAAAATCATAATGGAAATGCCCAATCGGACCCAGCCCCAGCACAGCCCCGTCTCACATTCACACGAGGAGCAGCAGGTGAGCTGGGTTGCACACACCCCTGTGCCCTCTTCACAAGACTGCCCTGACGTGATATTTTCTGCTGCACCGCTGTTTCCAGCTAATGGATTCTAAAATATGGCACTTTAAAGCTGCAATACAAGGGAGAGCAGAACGTAAGGGCTGTGTGCAGTAGAATTTGAGTTGGCTTTAAACCGTTTCCTTCAGCAATGAATTTGGTCACGTTATTCAAGGCTTTACAGAAATGCCACACTTCTGAAAATGGCCACTGCTCAGCACACAGCTGCAAACGACGTGATGGAAACAGCACAACCTGCCACTGAACACAAGCAGACCGAGGACATTTTATTGCCGTATTTTGGAGTCAACACATTTCACTTTGTGCACCTGGGCTCATCAGTGACTGCAGCAGCTTCACCGCACGTTGTGCCTGTGCTTTAGCATGGGACAGCACACAGTGAGACCAACCAAGCCCAGGATTTGCCTTTTCAGAAACGGGGGTATTTGGAACTGCTGTGCATGCACAGCGCTCATCTGGTATTGCTGACCACAAGCCTTACTGCTAGGAGAGGGAATACAGTATTTATAGAATGGCTTTGTTATTCATGTCGTCAGCTGTTGTTTTTTCAAGCACATCAGCATCTACTGGGGGTCAATAGGAGATGTGTTCTAAGGCTGTTGGACACAGTCACGTCCCAGCAACTTACAAGGATGGCATTTTCAAACTCAGCTGTAAACTGCAGCAACATTTTGCATTGATGTAGAATGGGGCTGCTTAGAAAAAATAGCGATGTTAGATGCTCTTTTGAAACTTGATCCTTCATTGAGTTTAATGAGAGCCTTATTTTGATAGACTGCAGTCCTAGCAGATCGTGTGTGATGACTAAACTGCTGCTGTAAGCTATTTCTACAGTGTGTGTACATCAGGAGTGAAGTCCTGCCTGTGGATGCATCACTGACGGCAGCATGCACTTCAGTACGGTTATTGGAGCAACCTCGTTTTAATATATATCTGTATTTTATATATATATGTATATATATAAAATTCTGCTTGATACTTCATGTATTTTCATGATACTTCATGAAATACATGAAAATACTTCATGTATTTTCTAATACTTAAAAGCATCCTTTATCATTGCTAAATTAGCCAAACCAGTACAAAATTAAGTGCAAGAAAAATACCAATTCGCATCATATTTTTGCCAGTAATACAAAAGGGATGATTCAGCTTCTCACATTTACAGCCACTCAGGAATTCTGATTTAGAACGACTACGGGAAGCCTTCTTACATTCCAAAGATGCCTCAAAATAATTTGCGTTCTCTTTTGTAATGGGGAAACTCGTTCTTAATGCAGATCGTCCACTGCTTAGCAGGGGGAAATAAAAAGGGATCGGTGCTATCCTTGCCTGATTGCCTAAAAATCTACGTCTGAAGCAGTTCCATTACCCACTGGAGATGGGAGAGGAGGCATTCTCCCTGACCAATAGTACTTTCGTCCTCACTTAGAGATCGGTTATGCTCAAAAGGATGCTGTAGCATTTCCCAAAGCACATTCCAGATTTGTTGGAGAGGAAGAGGAAAATAGTGTTTTATGAAGGCACACCCATGCTGAATTTGCAGGAAAAAAGGAAGAAACCAAAAAGCAGTACTGCACAATGCAGTTATAATACAAGGCTCATTCTTGAAACCTGAATATCATGCTGGAAGAAAATCTAGATATGTGTAATATTCCGAAGAAATATTTTGAAGGCAATATTATTTGAGTTTTTTTTTAATCAAAAAGGAAAAAAAAAAGTTCCTGTGTACACGTGGAGAGAATGCTATTTAAGAAGGGAACTGAATGTTGTATTGCAGCCTTAAAGAAGCCCATTTTACTGCAATATTCTCCTTTTTTGTTTTGTAAACTACGGTCTGCAGGCCAGCAGACCATGACTGAATGCTTTTGAAAACTTGTAGATTACAAACATGAAACCACAATTAATACCCTCTAAAAGTAACTTCAGAGCTTTCACGTCTTAAAAAAGGACAATGTGTACTGCTTCACAAGGTAATGCAGCTAATCAAAAAAGGAGTAGAATTAAAGTATTTACATAATGAGCAATTCTACAGAAGGCGATCATCCCCACGCAAGCACTGCTGATTATATCCCACGCTGCTTTTAACAAACTCTACCAGATCAGATCCAGTCATCAGCACTTTCAGAGAATCCTTAAAAGCCTTTTAGGGTTCTTTACACTCAGTGCAGAATGATGTTCTTCAGGTAGAATATGCTGGTGAGGGAGGACAGTGTCAACACAAGGTACCAGCAGGAGAACAGGACCTCGGCGTCCCCGGTGATCCCATACTGGGCCGTACTGGGAGCTGTGGAGAGAAGAGAAAGGGGTTAAGGGGCCATTCCTACCCTCACGTCCCAAATGCTTACAATTCATTCTTCTACGACAACATCAGAGCAGCAAAAGTGCTCATCTGAAAACAGGAGAGATGCAGCAGAGGCCGCCAAGCCCTGCGGCGGCAGTGCTGGTGCTCTGTGTCACAGAGCACAGCCCATGATTCATGCCAACACTCCCAAATGCGAGCACTTAACATCAGATGAGTGCTTCATGTTTAAACATCTGAATAATGTATCTGTTTTTAAGTTACTGAGCATTAAAATCTCCACTAATACCAATGAGGGGGGGAATATATTTAGCTCTGCTGGACAACAGCACGTTTTCTGCTTAACTTTTGGAGCCAAAGCCTGAACATTCTGCTTAGCCAAAGAGATGCATATTTATTGTCAATCCGTTTGAAGAGATTGTATTTACTTGCTTTAACAGGAAGCCTCTCTCAAATCCCTAATTAAATATTGCAGTGAATGGGTGCACACAGAGTCAAGAAACGTGTTGAGCCATGAGACAGCGGTGAGCAGCCGGCTGCTGGCCCTCCAAGCAGCACGGGAGGAGGCTCGAGCAGGAGCCATCGCTTTTGCTCTTTCAAAATCCCAGAGGGATGATGGGGAACCCCCTGCCCAGCTGGGAGTACCGGCACCAGCGAGGTGGGGATGGACACAAGGTGAGCACCAGAAGTGTGCAGTGGAGGTGAGGGGGAAACGGGGTCCGTGAGGCCCCAACACCCGCTGCCACCAGTGCTGAACACTGGTAACAGTGTTTGCTTTTGATACTGCATTGCTACAGCCTATTCCAAAACACAAAAGCTGTGCAAGCCTTACACCCAGTGCCACCTGCACAAGCAGGCATTGGTTGTGTAGGTGACACTTAGGCCTGAGCTGCAAAACTTGTTGACTCATCAGCACTCCACCTCCTTCACAGAATAACGAAAGCATGGAACATCCCGAGGCAGAAGAGCTGAGAACACCACGGAGGGATTCTGGGCCTTGTTTATTGCATGGAGTTAAAATGACCCACAGGCTGCCTGAGACAAGGATGGGAAATTGCCTGTGGGTGTTGAACTGCAGCAAGAGAGAGCCAACACCGTGCCCGTCCCGGCAGCACACAAAGAAACAACACAATACAACCACGTTCATTCTAGATGTTAAAGCTTCCCCTTTTGTTCCTTCAACAACTCCCAGCCATGACTAACTACAGGGCCCGGCCCTCCCCTCCCTTCTCATTAAAAAGGAACTTTCTGTGATAAACCGGCATGACAAATCAACATTTAATGCATTGGAAAAGGCATGCTAGCAAACCCAAGCATAATGTAGGTGGTATTTTGTTTTAGCATATTAAAAGAGTTTCCCCAAGTAAAGATAATTTGAATTTCAGTGGCTTTAAAAGCCGGTGGAAAATTATGTAAATCTGATTTGCCGCATATGAACCATCACTGTGTTTGTGAAGCTTATTAAATCATAGCTGCATTGTTCTAGCACAAAGGTGCTAGGTGAATTAATGGGGAAAGATACATCTACTTGTGTCAATAACAGGAAAAGCTGTGGCTCCCAAAGCTGGCTGACCAGTCATAGGATCGCAGAATCATTTGAGCTGGGAGGGGACCATTAAAGGCCACATTGTCCCATTCCCTGCTATGAACAGGGACACCCACAGCTCCACCAGGTGCTCAGAGCCCATCCCTGACTTTGTGTGTCTGCAGGGATGGGTATGGGGAAGGACTCCATCCCACTGATGGTGTTCCCAGGGAGCCCCGTGCCACCTCCCCAGCCCCACGCCACCTCTGCCCATGTTCACTACCTTCCCTTACTCTGTGATTAGCCAATGTAATCCTAAGGGTTTGCCACACTTAGCAGTTGTGAAAGTGTTTGAGTGCACTCTTGGCGCAGATAGGATTATATTCAGACATCTCTCCTGGTAGTGAATATAAAGGAGCAAAGTAATGCTATATCACTATCTCTAATTAATACAAGAGATTAGGAAAAGTACTATGCTGAAATGCGTAAACCAACATTTGCTAACACCCAGGGCTGCATTAACCAGAAATAATTACAAGCTCTAATGCTGAAGCTGGTAGACAAAAGCACGGACCTCTTTAGGTTGTTTGAATAAGCAAGAGTAATTCTGTTAAATGGATTATGCAGAGAGACGTTAATAAGCATTTCAGTTAACTATATTCAGGTTAATTATTTATTATAGGAAAGCCTTAATAGTTCGTATGCAAGATTTAAAACACACAGAGAAGAAAGGGATAAACTAACTCAAGGTCAAAGCAGTAAGGAGATGATGAAGACTGGGTTGTCAGAACTGTCTGTTACAAGAGAAGATGGAGCGATAGAGGCCCCTGAGGGCTCACCAGAGTCCCACATTAACATCTCTAAGCACACTGATACCTGAAGGCAGCTTAGGATGGATGGCTGTGGACGAACCATCTATGAAGGCGGCATGAGAACGCAATGGATTGAGGGTGGGGAGACCCTGTGGGCCTGAGGAGCCCAGCCCTGGGACAGTACAGCCTGGCCCTGGCCCATATGCAGCCACAGACCCAGCAGGACACCCATTGCATGGTCCTGTGCAGTCACTGTCAAGGCAGACCAACCACGATGCAAAATTCACTTGTTCAGTTAAATTGATAAATCTGAACCTTTCGTAGTTGTAAACAGGAATGCAGAGAATCTAAGATAATTGCTCTGTGAAAGTAGAAAACAATTATTTGTTGCATTAAAATATTAAAGCTTAGCATGGTGAATACTTGAGATAAATATGCCATCAGCGACTGCCCTGTGTGTGTTTGCACGTATCTCAGTGTATGCACTGAAAATAAGAACACATTATTCCTTGCTCAGCCATGAAGACCCCATTTGTGCCATGCTCTGTATCCGATTTGAACTGGCAGGTGATACTGGTTCAGACTGTGCTCAGATATATGTCTATAGGTTAAAGCCACAGGGCACTTAGCTCAGCCTCCAGCACCAGAACTGCTCCACCATCCAGGCTCCCCCTGTGTGTGCAGAGCCATTCCTCATCCTCCCACCCACACACCTACAGGTAACTCATGTTAAACGTTGTGAGCAGCAATGTACCAATCTAAACACAGCTCAATAATATACACAGCAATGTAGATTGTAAGTCAGATGGCTTTTGTCTTTGTGTTGATGCAATGGAGCGTGCCTGACATGCTTTGCAGTTGTCAGGACCAGCACTGGTAGGTGAGCACTCAGCATCTGCGTGCTATTAAAGGCCCAGAATGCAGAGCTATGGCTGAGGGAGGCTGCAAAGTGCCTGCAGAAGGCTTCTGATTGTCCTGATTCCTGCTCACAAATAACCCTCTGGAGCAAAAGCACTTCCAAAATCAGCCAAAAAAATTTCCTAACAGGTTTTGGGTTAAGTCAGAGCTTTTGCATGACTGCAGTACTATTTTTCCATTGCATGTCTGTGCCCTGCCAAGGCTGTAAGCAGGGCTGTGTCAGCGTCCTGCTGGGATGGCAGGCAGACCCCAGCAGTGTGACAGCTGAGGGCACTGTGCGTGTCCATGCAGCGTTGGGGATGCGCCCTGACTGTCAGTGTGGGCCTCCCAGTGGGCCAGGCACACGTCCCTTTGGTTATTCAACCTCTACACGTTTACAATGGACTCTGATAACTCAGGTAAAATGGGGGCAGTGGTGGCTGGGAGAGGCTCACCAGCAGCAGCCTGAGTGCATGAGCCTGCGTTGTTGGTAACCAGTGCAAATAATAGATCCGCCCATACTGCTGGCTGCCCAGTTGCTTCTTCAAGCAAATGTCTTTGGGTATCACACCACCAGAGTTGCAGGGCTCAGACGAAGCAGGCTCATGCAAATCATGCAGATATTACTGACATGCTTTTGGTGTAACTTCAAAAACAAAAACGTTTTTATACCCTGATACACTGTTGTATGTATATCTTCAAGGGAGTTCCATTTAGACACAGATGGATTTGATCATATCAAATAAAAACCTCCCATTAAATAACACAAAGGAAAGGAGTCCTGCTAATACGTTAATAGGATAAATGCAGCAGCCTCTGAACGCAGACTGCCTCAGTGTTTAGCAAGATAAAATAGTACAGCCCCAACATACCCAATTTCTGCTGCAAGCAATATTTCATAATACCAAGAAGTATTTATGAGGAAAATTACTGAGACTGGATAGAATAAAACTTGGCTTTATGTGTCATCCTTCATACTCAAGTTATCTCAGATTTCTTTCCGCGGAAGAAATGTGCAGTCGTATTGGAACAAATAAAGTGTCTTTGAAGAACCTGAGAATTCCTGATGTGTATTGCCTCGAAGGTCAGACTGCTTTTGGCACACAGAGGAACAGTAGCAGCACAGGGATGAGCCCGTACCACCAGGTCCCCACGTGGCCCCCAGGTGCCACTAGTAATGGGGACAGAAGACAGCCCAGCGCTTTGTCTGGAGGGTACAGCAGGGCTGGGAGTCATAGAATCATTAAGGCTGGAAGAGATCTCTAAGATCATCTAGTCCAGCCACTATCAACCAGCTGGTAGCACTGAGCCAATGTCTCGCTGCCTTCCAAGCAGGAGTCTGACTGTACAGCTCAGAAGTAGGAACAACAAGTCCTAAATACCATCCCCTATGTCCTCCAGCATGGGTACCTGGTCTGTCCCAGGTTGAGCCAAGCTGGGATCCAAATGCAACAGCTGCATGAGAAGGAGCTCCAAGCACTGCAGAGAGCATGGCTAGGATTCAGGTCAAACTTAGCCAGTAGAAGTAATCTGACCAAAAAACAACCAATTTAATAAGGCCTCTCAAAATGGCTCTTCAACAAAAATAGCCATCTGCATGCTTGCTGGGAGAACAAGACTTGACTGTGACAAGTCCTTGGAAAAGCATCTGTGATTGCAGTGAATCATCAGTGCTGTGTTGCTACAAAAGGACAAACATTCCCTGGGATGTGTACATACAAGTGTGGGCTGTGCTGTGGGGCTGCTGCTCTGCTCCAGGGCAGCGTGCGGTGGGATGGCTGCCTTCACAGACAGATAAACAACAGCCTGAGAAGACTGAGAACCACTCAGCCACGAGGAAGGCCAAACAGCAGGCCAGCTTAAAGCCCAAGGAGCAGACAGAGTGCTATTGGGACACAAGGATCGCCCTGGAGAAGGTAAGGCAGTCACATTCCCTGGTTTGTGGCAGCAGGACTGGGCTGCAGCTGGGGGGGCCGGGAGGAACAACAGAGGTAAACAGCACTGGGTTGCACAGAGGGATCTGGATCACTGCAGGCTTTTAATAACGGTGAGGATAAATATCTGTCAGAAATGATGCTGTATATGCAACTTCTCTTGGCCATGGGAAAAGAGCCATCTAGGCATTCTTTTTTGTTGTTGTTGTTTTTAAAAAAAGTCCAGGAATGCATCACAATTAGACATTAGACAGGTTTTATAGAGCCTGAAATACAACACAACAGGAGGACAGGCAGAGCAGGGGAAGGCAGGCAGTGCAGCACAGGGCAGCAGCCGGCCTAGCCTGCAGTAGGGCTGTGCATGGAGCTCCCCTTCCCTGCCCAGGAACTGCTTCCAGGTTCTTCCCCATGCCTCGAGGACGTGTCCGTGCCATGCAAGATGTGCAGAACACTTTAAATAGGTCTTTAATTCTCACAGAAAAATGAACACTGGTGTAGAATCTGCAATTAACCTCTCGGCTTATCGCATCCAGCCCTGCTACCACTCATATCTTGAGACGTCCCTCATCAATACTTCCAGATGCCTTACAAGCAGTTCCTTTCCTTCCACTGGGAGCAAAGAGCAGAAGGCTTCCCCCTCAGGAAGGAGCCCTGTGCCCCTGGGTGCGTTCAGCCAAGGCTGTCTGACACTGTCTGGCTCCTGCAGCCCTCCTCATGGGCTGCCATCATCCCCAACTCTCCTTCCTCCTTCCCCTCTCCCTCTTTACAGAGCAGGAACAACAACAGATTCAAACACTTGACATAAACTTGCAGTTCTAACCCATTTCTTGGTGGGATGGGATTTTGAAGGGCTATAATTATCAGCAATGTTCCCACATTGGAGCTATGAATAAGTCAAAGGGCTCTATTGTTTCTACAGCTTGAAATAAACCCCAGCTTCCACTTCCTTTGAGTCTGCCAGGCTTTCCACTCCTTTAGAAGTGCTAAAAATAATTCACCCAAAGGTGTTATAAAAAAGGAAAGTTTTATAATATATATATATTTTGGAATATTATTTCCTGTTCTATTTCAGCAGTAATCTCTTTGGTAAGGTTATCGCCAGTGACTCACATAACTTTGCTTTCAAATAAAAGTTATTGCTTAGCCCAAAGGCCATGTGGAGAGCACTTTCAGGAATCAGATCCACTCTGCCTCTTCAGAACATATATGAGAAAAGTTGAATAAATACAAGTCTAATACAGCTTGATTGTCATTTCCATATGATCTGCCATGGCATATTAATGAGCTGGAAACACTGGCTGGGATTTTATTAGTGACATGTAACGTGATGGAAAGTGCAGCAAGAACAGCAGAGCAGCAGGGCCTCAGGCTGCAGCAAGAGATGGTTTGCTCAAATACCATAGCCATAGGAACAGAAATAATGAAAAGAGGTTTCTTGCCTTTGGAAGGCTTCAGGTAGGCAGGGATCTCCAGTAAGATAACCTCACCTCCACTGACAACCCTTAAATGAGGGCCAGGAAGGGGTGGATCCTGGCTCCAGCCCTTCCAGTCACTCAGGTGCATTGCATTGCATTACACTGCATGCACCTGAGCTCCCCTGGGCTGGCCCTGCCTTCCCACCAGGTGCTCCATCACTGCTTCAGGCCCTGACTTAGCATTTCTGCTACAGTGACACAAGGCCTATTTAATAAAAATAGTCCACCAAACAGCACCAATTCCATCTCCACATTCAAGCAGAAGTTGGGGCTAGCACCCCACGGCCTGGGATGCAGGCATGGCACAAGGCTGGCTCACACTTAGCTTATCTGCAAGCATCTCGAGGCAAAAACCAGCCCCAAACAAAATCCCTTCCTGCTGAAAACTCCAAACTCAATTAAGCTGAACCTAATTGCAGGTGTTTCCACTAACGCTTTGCCTTACAACTGCATTGTACTGAAATAAGAATGAGATCAGTGTGAGCAGGGTGATGCAGTGTGGCAATGCCCTCGGCTCAGTGCCGGGCTGCTCTGGGCCATCAGCACCCTGGGGTGCCTGGCCTTGTGCTCACTGCAATGGGAGCGAGAAAGGATAAAAGAGACATCATGGGGAGAAATACTGGTTTTGCTATCAAGGCATTCCTGTGGATGCCTGAATCCTGCTGAATTTCCTGGCTAAAAAAGCAGAACTCCTTGAATTGAGAATTGGACTGATTATTTTGGAATTACTACTGCTGTATAAAGGAAAGGTGGCGCCTTGATATAGACTTGTGTAAACTGGATAGCACAGCATAATGCAGCCTGCTTCCTAGCAGCAGAAAAATAATTGAATAGCATCAGTGCGCTCAGCAAAGCCACCAAACACAGCTTGGGTTTGTCTCTGCTTACAAGAAAGATGGTTGAAGTGGGATGATTCTTAATTACGGTGTATTTTCAGCTGTCGTCCAAAAGACAGATGTGCAATTCCCAAAATGTCCTTCTTGCCTCAGATTTCGGGTGAAAGACATTTCTTTCTGGGCTTACGTACGCAAAACCTCACATTGTGAGGAAAGTAAGAAGGCGTTCTGTAGAGAATGATGAAATCACTTTAGATCAGTTGTGTAAATGAGCCATCTACTAAAGCCCTCCTTTAATTGAAAATCCTTCCTTGTAACTGATACCAGAACTAATTCCATTGAGCCTATTTATGTGCAATCTTAATACACCAGGCAATTATAGGCCCCATTTACTTAGGCCTCTGTGACGTATGTGGCTGTGTAACCCCGGAGCTCAGTGACTAAATATGGATATCACATTCTTTTCCCAAATTTTACTTATAGAAAGATGACTTCTTGTTTGCCTGCAGCACAGAGTACATGCTGTCTCTGAAGTACATATATATGCTAACTCTTCTATCTTTTAATCTTTCTGTTTGAAACTTTCCCCTTCATTTATTCTGTGATGGCACGAGGCTCTGGTTTGCCATCAGCCGTGCTGGGAGTGCACATCCCCGTGTCACCTGTGGCACAGCCATGGTAAAAAAAAGAATTTCTGAGTCCAGCCCCTTTTGTTTCAAATGGAAGATGTGGAATAGCAACAAATGTAGAAGCAGAGTGGGATGGCAATAGAAAGGGATCTTTCTAAGGGAACAAATTAATCACGATTTCCTGCTGCCCTGCAGCGTTCTGCTCATAGTGCTGGTTTCAGTGTGTGAGGATGGGCCTGCCCTCCTAGCCACGTGTCTGCAGCTCACAAGTGGCCTCAACTTTATCTTCTGTAGTGACAACAACCAGTGAAAGCAATCATCACGTTAGCTTAAGATGCCCCATCCCTGGAGGCATTCAAGGCCAGGCTGGATGTGGCTCTGGGCAGCCTGGTCTGGTGGTTGGCAACCCTGCACATAGCAGGGGGTTAAAACTAGATGATTATTGTGCTCCTTTTCAACCCAGGCCATTCTGTGATTCTATGATACGATTCTATGAAATAGAAAAGAATACACTGAGGGTATAAGACCTCATGTCTAGAGCAGGCTGATGGAGGGTTCTGCATGGAAATGCAAAATTAAATGGAGGAGATTTGGTCACAGTCTTCCACTGGATCTGTCAAACGCAGCTTTGGAGAAGATTACACTGAGCCCACACCCAGAAAAGCACTGGAGAAAGCACTGGGACAAGGAAACCAGCTGCCTGTCCCCCTCCCCCATGCCTGCACTGTGGTCCCTGATGTGGGGCACCCAGCTCCCATCCACACAAGGTCTGGAAAGGTCTCCAGGGAAGCCTGGCCAAGAGCCGCCGCTGCCCATATCAGATCACCACGCTCACATCTCCATACCAGGTGGGTGACTGCTGGGTCGGCTGCAAGGGATCGAGTCTGAAGAACTGGCTCAGCTCAGAAGGGTGATGTTCTAACAGCAGCTACGGGGTTACAAAGCCAAGATACAGATGCACAGGTTGATCCAAAAGTAATACCTACGGTGTGCGCCACCAGGCACTTACACTTGGAATTCTGACAGCCTACAATAACCGCTTCCCTGACAATGTTCCCTTCATTTGTAAGTGTCACATTTAAGGAAAGTAAAAGCATTTTAATGCGACAGAAAAACCTGGCATGGGAGCTAATTACTTCAGTTTGATAGATTTTTTTTGGCTCATCTGCATACTTGGCAATTATTTATGACTTACATTGGTAATTAGAGGCTGAGTCTTACGTTGAAATACTAATATAGTATTTACGCTGAAATACTAAATAGCTTGGAAGACATTCACTGATCCCTCTAACTTTCTTTGAGAGGAGATGAATTTATTAGTAGATAATATGTAAAATATTTGTACTTCTGACCTTTTGTAAAACATTCTTCCTGCATTTTAAATGACTGGTTGTCAGCACTGCTTTCCTCACAATGAAGCGAGACGCTGTAAATAAGATCTTGAATTAAGCAGCGTATTAAATCTACGTATTCGGTGGCAACCTTTGATGGTCCTCATATATCACGAGGACTCTGTTGGTTCTGCTGCATTCAGCTATGCCATATAACATTGTGAATTATAATTTTTTTACACTGAACTTTACAGTTTCTGGACAATTTGAACATCATTCTCCTGCTCTTGACAAAGGATATTAAGTTAGCAGGTTAGTACATGATTTCTTGCTTTTTGGTGGCTGTGAATGAGAAAGGAACTTTTTTTTGCTGGAGGAGCTGACAAGCTTTGAACACATCCTCCGGTGGGGAAGTTGTCAGGTGCTTTCCCAGTGTTTGTTTTTCGTTCAGCTATTCTGCTGAATTTCTCAAGAACTTCCCTGGCATTTCTCCTGGCCACCTTTCTGCACTGTGTTTACATCGCCCTGGTGTTACAGTTGAACTCATGGCAGCCTGCTGAAGCACAGCGACTGTCAGTCAATTCATCCTCAGTAGCACTCCCACAGAGCTGTAGGGGTCACAAGGGACCTCAAATAACGTGATAGATGAAAGAATTAGTAAAGTCAAAGTGTTTAAACTAAATCCACAAGAGTTCAAACACAGCGTTACCTCCAACGATGGCTGACCAGATCAGTATTATCTCCTGAGCGTGTCCTGTCTGTCAATACTGCTTAATCTTCTTCTTTGTAACTGGGGTGTCTTAAGCAGAAGGACACTGGATAAGTCATATACATAAAAGAGATCTACAGCTTGCTGGCATGTGAAATTCCTCTAATACATATTTTTATGGAACTACCGGCACATTATGTGCTCGGCAGCATAAATAAAAGAACGTGTTCCCCTGGCAATTTCACATTTACTACATTAGTTAGTAAATGCAACGGCCACCCGTGCTTTCCTACAATAAAAACTGCTGAGCCTTTTCATGAAAGATGATTGCAATTTCCGCCGGTCTGTATATGCAATAAAGAACCATAACTCATCAAAAGTTGAGCTATTTGCTCTTAAGATAGAAGACCATTTTTCTCAAACACTTGACACCACATTAACTATTCATGAAAGTTGAGTGTTCAAACACCGCCTAAGTAAAATTGTTTCTACTTTTCAACTTGATTGAGGTCTTTTCTGAGTTAGACTACTCAGCAGCCAGCAAAAGGACTCGTAACGCATGAGAAATGTGGAGACGGTCCAGGTACTGCAGCTGTGAGCTATTGATCTGCTGCAAAGCCTGGTTCCTCCTCCAAAATTGATTCATGATAACTGCCTCCATTTGGGTCAAACAGTATTTAACCGCTTGTAAATTTTAATTAAATGATTTGTCACTTTGAACATACAGTTTGTCATCTTGCAGCCAGGCGATGTGTCTTTATCAGAGGATGACTCAAGGGGAAGGCATTCGTCTCCCCTGCCACCTCACCCCCATTAAGACAATTTGCTGCCGTGCAGCACACGGGGCTGTGGGAGCAGCCTGCGAGCCGCCACCTCCTACCATACAAACCCACAACGCCTCCCTTTTGTCTTTAGCATACACTTAACTCTGCATGCTGCAAAGCCTTCTGCTGCACCACATAGCAAAGCACTTTGCAAAGTTCCTTTCGACAACACACCTTCTCTTTTTTCATGCATAAATCACACCCATACTTATTCTTACTCGGCTGCCCAGCTGTCCCTGTACCTAGGAACCCTTACCCACGGGATGCTGCTTCTAGGAGTGGAAATCTGCTGGCTGGCTCCAGAAGTTGCGTTTGATTTTAATTGTTTCTCTGTGACTCTGTAACTCACCCTGCTGTCAGTGCGACTGGATACGGACGCTTGGTTTCAATTAATTTGAGCTGTCTTCAGTGCTTGCGTGTTACACCACACCGCTGTAAGCATACGAATTTCGTGCACATCCCCCTCTCTCTGTGATGAGGTTTAATCCCTCGAGGCAGACAACCTCGTTTGTGCAGGGACACAAGCTGTTGCTTTAAAGCTGCTGCTTTAATTCCTTTATTTAAAGCTGCTGCTTTAATTCTGGGGTCCGCCATCTGTGAGCTGAGGACTTAGAAAACATCCCGTAAAGTCCAGACACAAAAAAGGCAGGAACTGCTTATCACAGAGCCAAATTTTGCTACTTTTCATTAATGTGAATCTCATGATACAAGTGTATCCCTTGAAGACAACGTGCTAGCAGGCCAGGGACACAACCACATCTACTTTGTACTTATTACTGCTTTTTTCTCACTACACAGTAATACACAAATACAGTGGTGGATGGAAAGAGCGTTTGCTGACGTTAGCATAAGCACTGCGAGAGAAGAGGAGGAGCTGCTGGTGCTCATGCCTGGTTCAGCAGGCTGGCACTGAGCAGCGTGACTACAGCCACAGCCTGGGGATGCTGGGGACAGCCTAGGCTCTAACTGACGGGACCCTGCAGCCCTGGGCCCCACTGATGGGACTCCCAGGCCCTGCCCTCCAGGTGCTGCTGCTTCCCAGGCTGCAGTTTTGCTGCCAGAGGAGGATTTGGCATCCGGAGGCTTTCCAGGCACCCACCTTCCCCGCCTGCCCTTCAGCTTAATCCAGAGGATTTTGGAGACATTATGGCTCAGCTCTGCATGCGTTATTATGCAGAAGAGAGAGGAAAAAAAAAAAAACCAGTTGAGATTTTTCAAAGCTGACTGGGAGCTTTAGGAATAAAACTCCTGTTAAGGCTGAAAGCTTTGAAAATCTCTGCCTGTTAGCATAATGCGTGGGACAGGGCTGTGCCTCTGGCAGCCCCTTCCCCACCTGGCATCCCATAGCCCTGCTCTGCACCGTGGCTGTGCACAGCCTCAACGCCACTGCACTGTCCCCACTCCCTGTCAGTGGTCCCTGGCCAATTAATGCATAAGCTTGTGTGGAATTAATGAAGGTCTGCACTGTGATGGACCTTGATCTATAAATATGCTTTTCTGGAAGCAGAATTGTCAGTAAAATACTAATGTTGGCATGGAGGCAGCTGGGTCTGAAACCACGCAGGCTTCTGCAAATGACCCTGTGTGGACACCTGTCTGCATGCACTGCTGGCACGAAGAAGAGGAGGCCTCCCACTGAGGAAGGCAAAGAGTTAACTGCAGCGATGTGTGCAGGAAGGTGGGGGTCAATAGCCAGCAATGATGCTCAGCCACCACTCCCTGCACTCTGAGCCTCTGTTGCAAAGGGCCCCTCGACTGCAGCTGCACTTTGAAGCAGAAAAATAAAGCACTGGAAAGGTTCTTCAACACCCTCACGTTGTAGGTGAGCTGCTGCTCAGCTCCTCGTGTAGTGGGGCATTTTCAGGTAACGAGCAGAGCAACCCAATGCTGTGTGTGTCCTTGGGTTCATGGGAAAGCAGCACAGGCTGCCAATGGGCACTTTCCCCCTGTCATTGATTTCGGCACTAAGTCAGGATTTCAAAAGGCAAAAGACAGCACGTGGCACCGGGCAGGAATGCTAGGAACCTTCCAAGGAGTTATGGATGCCATATGTAGAAAAAAATAAATGGAGAAATGATGTATGCTGCTCTCCGGGCAGTAGTAAAGGCTGGCAGGCAGTGATGAAAGCGTTCCACATTTCTCTTCCCCTGACCTCCCTGGGAATTAAGGGTGCCTTCAGAGGCATGGCTCTGTGTGCACGCCCTAACTCATGCCTTTCCGAAGAGCTTTGCTTTCAGGGAGACAGAGGTGGGCCCGGAGTCATTTAAAACTGCCTCTGGTAACACATGCTCCACACAGAATTCATTATTCTTCCAAACTGTACTGCATACAACCCTTAAGCTGCAAAAATTCCTCATGTTTCTACAAAATGAACCTTCCACATAACTCAGTGAGACCTGAGTTGCAATAATCTGCATTTACCAGACAGAGGGTTTCTACCTCTTTGTCCAACACATCTCCTCCTTCATTTACAATGATACACTATAACGGGAGGCCACAGGTATGGAAACCTAACAAACAGCATTGCAGGCACTGCCTATTCCCAGAATGTCTCTACAGCTCGAGTGCTTTGCTATAACAATTTACTGCAGACTATTCAAATTACGTGCTGTTTTCCTATTATAAAATCCATACCCTGCTCATTCAAGTGAACACGCTCTTGATCTTTCAAAACGGAGTTGTTCTCTGAATTGCCTCGGCTTGGCAGAAAGCTCATTCAGTGTGGTCTTATACACCGTGCCTGTTGAATAAGGGGGCTGAATGGTAGGCAATCACTGCAGTTGCAATCAGAGATATTAAGGAGGATAAATTCTATTGATAGTTTTTTGAAGAGATGCATCCTTATTATTTGGAATAAGACAGAGAGAAACACAAGCTGAGAGACAGACCTTGACAACGAGAGGGATGCACATACAGGAACAGATCATACAAACCATAGGAACAACTACAAGGTGGATTTTCCTTCTGAACCTTACTGGGTCAGGGGACATGGTAAATTGGGCATGAGATCATAATGTGTTTCCATCCACTTCTACAGGGGTCCTAAATGGATGCAGGGCTCCTACGAAGGCCTGTTGCTCAAAGATACAAACTCCTGGTCCTACTGCAGTCACACTGAGTGCTGCCCTATGTCTGTGAAAGGAGATTGTTCATTTTTCAGCATTCACATCATAAGCTCTCATTAGCACCTGGGCTTGGAAAGAAGCAAAGGTCATGGTGTCACAGGGCACCATGCAAGTGGTTTGTGTACATAATATGACCTCTGCAGGCGAGGCGCCGAGCCCTGGGCAGCTCCGAGCACAATCTCTGTTTCATGCAGCACACAGCTCCACCAGTGGGTCACCCAGCGTGCCTCCACCAGAGGCACCTCGCTGTGCCTGGGCTGCCCAGCCCGCGTCCCACTGGAGGAAGGTCATCACCTATTGTGGAGTTCTGCACAAAAGCCAAGGCTAAAACCAGGATGGCACCACTCTGGGAGCAGTGACAGCTTGTGATAAACCAGTCTACGTTTTACTCTTCAGAGCTGCTGAGTAAACCTTCTATGGCTGCGCTCCTTGAAGGACACGGGGTGGCCCAAATACCACATCCCTATTTTTCCCTGGGATTTTTCCTTCTCTTTTCTTCAACACAGAAGACACTATTGGAAGAAAAATCGCATCATGCCATCTTCCTTAGGATGCCTGATTGGCTGCTTAGGATTTCACCTGGAAAGTCTAGAGAAGGACCCAACTATTTAAAGACCAGTTTGGTACAGCGGGTGTTGTGGCTGGTATTTAGTAAGGAAAGATAAAGCAGCAGCTTTGACTTTAATCATTGGGTTCAGAGTAAGGAAGTGGCTGATCCCATATTATCTCTGGGTGCCGGTTTTCATCCAGCATAGCTGGAGATCTTGCTGGCAACTGCATCAAAACGTCCATGTTGCACTGATACTCCAAATGCAGCTGCCAAGAAACTGAAGTTTCCATTTGGAGAATTTCAGACAGGGAGAAGACAAGAAAAGAAGCGCAGCCCGGGATGAGGCTGGAAGGAAGCCAGGATCTTTTTTCCCCACTCGAAACTCAATAGTCCCGCATTTGAATTTCTGTAAAACTGACATCTTCGTGGAGTTTCCAAATGAGTGTTTTCTGACAAGTCCCCTGCCCCCCAGGCCTCCCTCCTGCAACAGCCCAGAGCTGTCAGCCCCCTCCCAGCCAGCTGGAGCCTCCTTGATATTCTGGGCAGAGTTGGGACCCTCCCTGAAGCTATATATATATATATATATGCAGTTATATGTACATTTTAAAGTTCTGCACATGGCTACACATCTCATCTAGATGGATATATGCATATTTATTCCTCTGTGAATTACTGTAGCCAGCCAATTCCGGCTGATAAACCTTCTCATAAAACATACCCTGTGCGATAAATAAAAACAAAGACTGCTCTCTTTGTGCTAATGAGTCACGTTCTGGAATCCCCCGCTTCTCTTTGCCTGTTCACAACATGCCTGTGTATGTGGGTTCTTCTGGAGCAGCCTTACTGCCTCGCAGTGTCACAGCTCAGCCTGGGACACCCATACTTCATCTCTGTGCCTTTCCAGTGCTGGTGCAGCCCTGCAGATGGGTGATGCTGCGAGAGTGAAATTGCAGACCAGACCTGAGAGCCACTGAACACAGGTGGCCCTGGTGTGCCCCCCACCAGGCATGCACACACCCATCTCCCCAGCATCTCCTGGGCAACGTGGATGGAGAAGGCTGTGGGTCCCTGCCTGCCTTGCACATTCCCTGGCCCTTTCCCATTCCACAGGCATCATTCCAAAGATGTCCCTGCATGGCTCTCCCAGCACCTCACAGAGCACTTGGTTAAAATGGGATATCTCAGCAGACTGCTCAATGTATCCCACACCACAGTGCTCAAGCATTCCCATCGCTGCATGAAGCCCCACTGAGCATCACAGCTGCTCCAGCACTGCTGTGGGTGCTGCTGCTTTGTGGGAGAGCTCCTTAATGCCCAAGTCTTCTTGGGCAGCAGGCAGTGTAATATCAGAAGACATGCTCTCGCATTTTACATTCAGGTTTAGTGAGCAAGGAATCAATGGACTAACAATGACCTATTTCCAATCCTATTTCCCAGCTGATAGAAAGCAGCCTTCTGATATGAAATGATACATCTACTCAGCAAGCAGTGAGTAATGCACTTCTTCTGCAACAGCACAGACTTAAAATGTAGGAGAATGCTATGGAGAGCACACTGTGAGTAACCTGAAACATGTCTTCTACTTAAACAGAAATGCTTCCCTAATTCCACAGGTTGTGAGAATGCATCTTTCACAGAACACCTCCGAGATGCCAGTCCACCCATCTGAACAGCAGTAAATGCAGTACTGGTAAGGCAGCAATTTCCCACAGCGCACCCAGCATATAACGCAAAGCATTCCTGACTGAGCAACGCGCTGCTCTTCTGCATGCTCCTGCAGCAACACAGTGCAACCATACACATGGATTCTTCCTGGCAGAGAAAACTCTGCTGGAATTTCCATCTGCCCACTGTTCTGGAGTGCAACACAACTGGACAACACACTACGAACATGAAACTTTTCAACATCTAGTGAATAGGATTAATACACTGACCTTTTTTTCTACAGAGGTTCTTTACCTTTCTGATGCCCACCCTCTCACTGCAAGTCTCAGTAACCCTACATGTGTTTCTCTGTCCCTAAAGTGGAATTATAGAATGCTGTTCTGCATCTATCCCTGCAAGGTGACCCAGAAGGGGCACTGCTCAGCCTTCCTCTGGAAGGACTGGAACAGGTTGCCCAAGAAGGCTGTGGATGCCCCATCCCTGGAGGCATTCAAGGCCAGGCTGGATGTGGCTCTGGGCAGCTGGTCTGCTGGTTGGCGACCCTGCACATAGCAGGGGGTTGGAACTGATGATCATTGTGGTCCTTTTCAACCCAGGCCATTGTAGGATTCTATGATTCCTCCTTCCATGTGGGGTTATTTATGGGGCAGCAAAGTGGCTAACAGCTTTTAAACAAGCACACATCTGTTTCTAATATAGGTTAGACATTAAACTTGCAACGAGCTGGGATCTGTAATCCCTTTGTTATCCCAGAACCTTGTGATACTTCCATACTTGCTGATTTTTGGGGAGAAATCCTGCAGATGGGGAATGGCTGCCCTGGCCATCTGCCCTCATGCAGAACTCTCTAGCTGGATGTGCAGAGTGTTTTCATCACATAAAGGTACAACCAACAGCGAGAACTGGTGCCATGAAGGCTGAGATTCAGAGTCCAACTCCATAGATCTTCCACATGCAAATAATTTATTGATTAAAGCAGGAAGTGCAACTTCATGAGAACAGAAAAAAAAAATAGGAGAGCTGACACGTTTCCCATTAAAAAACAGAGCATGCTTGAAAGCAGGTATTATTTTGGCACTCTGGCATATTAAAACACATTAGATATGCTAGGAGGCAGATCAGGGAGAAGTAACCCTAGTTCAAGGAGCTGTCCAACCTGCCCAGAGCGTTCATTTAAGCACAGCTTTTGTTCTTGAGAATATTAAATAACCTGCAGCCCTCTCTCTCCAAGTCCAATTTTTATAAAAGCACCTTATAACGTGTGAAATCATTAATCAGAGGAGATTTCTCAATTATTCTCTCTGACCTGTCACCGTTACTTATTTAGTCGGCGTTAAGAATTCAGCAGCATCTTCAAAAGCTTCTCCAGACACCACCTGTGAACTAATTACCCTATAGGATGGGGGACCTGTAACGAACTGCAGCTCCTGGCAGTGGCTGACAAAAGAGATAACAACTGTGGCCCCAATCTTTTAACTTTTGCAGCTAATTCAGTGCGCATCTCAGAAAGGAAAAGTAAACTCCCTGATGTCCCAGAGGTGGAAGGCACAGTGCGTAACTACGGCTCCAAACACAGCCTCGGTTTCGCATTTGTTACATGGGTAAGGAACAGTTTGAAGCTTATTCTCTGGGCAGAAAGGAATCTTTAGGGATTTTTCTTTGAACACGATGGTTTTGATGGGCAACTGTTGAAAGATGTTTTGAGGCTGCTGTCACATGGCTTACCAACAGCTGGAAAATGTCACAAGACTTCTGTGATGGAATTTTATATGCATATCTTGGAAATAATTTTTAACAATGGAAGTTTTAACAATGGTAGTTCTTACTCAGAATAATTGCATGGTATATGAGAAGGAAAATTAGCCGGAAGAAAAGTCTGTGGCGCTTCCATTGCTGACATGCTGCAGCCTTTCCTGCTCTCAGCCAACTCAAAGAATTAAGTATTACTCCAAAATAATGGCATTATTGATACCATCTTCCAGCTCTGCAAGATGGAATATGGGAAGGAACGTATCCAAAATACTGCTAAATGATTCCGATGTTAAACAGTTACACCTCTTATCTCACTGCCATCATCACACAGTGTTCTGCGCCACCATCCACCCCCCACTGCAACCTCTGCCATCCTGCAGCACACACAGACTCGCTTCCTGGCGCTGGAAACTCTTTAATTGCCTCTGCAGCTGTATAGCTCTGTAGCAACAGCGATGGCACTATCTGGACATTTACCAGACTTAAATTAGGTAGAGGGAATATCACAGCAGCATTTCATTACATAAGGCAAGCAGCACAGCTCAATGGCAGTGCCACTGTTGACACCGTGCTGATTTCTGGGAGCAGAGTAACACTCAGCCCTGATTTTTATCCTGTTTGGGATCTTCTCTTTCACCTCTTGCTGGTGTCTTTCAGGAGAACAAATGTTTTCCATCTGCTCACGGACCTCAGAGTCCTTCCCTCAGCCCTTTCAAGGCAGATCAGCTCACGCAGCTCCATATCATCACAACCCCAGCTTCTTCTAAAGTTTTCCGCCATTGCATCCAGAGGGTTTCACATTCTCATTTTCACACTGTACTTTAAGAACAGATCTCTTGATCACATGCTCTCATAATAAAGACAGGGATTGATATAAGAGGATGATATTCGCTTTCACCCTCCATCTCCATTCTGCTCCTCAGTGCCTGGGCACTGCACAGCTTACCCCATCGTGCACAGGGAAATCACATTCCCCTGACTGGTCTGATGCTGCAATCACATCCTGGGAAGACGTTTAACGCAGAGGAACAGGAACCAGAGCAGGGCATGTGAGATTCGTGACTTACCCAGCCCAGAACCTTTGGGAAACGGTCGGCAAAACTCTTCTAGCAGTTACGGAGCTTTGGGCAGCCCCTGCCTGACCCCCTGTGCTGGGCTGACCAGCACTGCCCATATGCTGCCAGGGGAAATGGAAGCCCTGAGAACACAAGGAGCTCCCATGCACAGTCAGGACCTCTCGCTGTTGGCCAAGCACAAGGGAGGATTTGCAACTCATTGAGAACACCTTCTGGCACCCTATAGCAAGAGAGGGCCTCGCAGCAGTGACCTAGAGCCATCTTATGGGCCGTTCAGTGGCGATACAACAAGAAACATACAAGCCTCAAACAAACGTGCACAATCACAGAAAGAACAGCCTGGTTATCACAACGAGAACACCACAATAACGACACGCATGGCTGCATTGCCCTGTGCACATCTACTGCACGGCCCTGGGGCGGAGAAGGAATGGGAGAGAAGTGCAGGGATGCAAGGAGGAAGAGGTTTCTCAGCAGGGGAAACGTAAGAACAGAACAAAACACAGAAGTTTGGAGGAAAGACAAATCAATGGATGCACAGAGACAGAAAGGAGACAGCCCGGCACTACCACAACAGAACTGCCCTTTATCAATCCCTGTTATTGATATGGCAATGCATCAGTCCCGGTTCCTGGAGAAAAAGTACCCAAACATACTCTGTGAATGTATGTGGATACTGACCTGGGCTTGAGACAGGACTAGAGGTAGTAGGCTCAATTATTTCTACAAAAAGGGAAAAGGAAAAAAAAAAGAACATTTGGGCATTAATCACACATGGAAGACATACAGAATGAGACAGCAAACAGTCATGCAACAGACACAAACGACGACTTATTCCCAGAGCCAGCGGCCGTGGCAGCATGCAGGCTGTGTCTGCCCAGTGCACACCATGCCTGCCCGGCCCAACGCTTCCTTCCTGTGCCCACGGTGTGCAACGTGAGGGCTCCAGATGTGCACGTGTCTGCTTGGCCCCTTGGCGCAGCTACCCTTGGAGCTCTCCAACTCAGACACATTTCTCCTGGGAAATACTGAGACCTGCCTGGAAAAAGGGTTTTTTCTTCTCCATTTATTGAAGGCAATTTCTTGTGATGAATATAAGCATAGTTAACAATGTTGAACAGAGACTGTTTTTAAGGAATATTTTCGTGCTTTAGTGAACTCTTAAAAATGCTCATCTTCTTAATTATTGAACTCTTTCCACAAGAAAACATTTATCAGAAACACCAAACGCATTTTGGAGATGTTTACTTCACCTGGGGCAACCATGACAGGCAACGGGAAAAGTTAGCAAGGGGCCAGAGCTCTCCAGCATTCAGCTTAATGAAACAATCACCTGCGGATTCTGTTATAATTGTACCTTAAAATTCATTATTCCGTGCCCTTTTATTAGCTATGTATAGCGTTATGCAAAATGAAATACCAGCCCCAATCAATCTGGCACAGAAGCGAGCTACCATTTCAATGCAGCAATTCAATAACCGTAATGAAAAAGATTTAACGAAATTACCGAGCTCCAAAGATCATTGACCGCATCTTGACAGTAACAAGGAACTAATGGAACCAAAAGCCAGCCAGCCCCATGGGAGGGGCAGGTAACAGCTCTGAGCACGCTCTCCATGCTCATCCAATTTTGCCTTTTTTCCCCCCCCCAGCAATTACTTTCTGGCTTAACACAGTGCCCAAACGCTTCTAAATGCAGTAACAGATGGATGTGTTCCCCCCCAAAAAAGTCATAGTTTTCTGACCAAATTACCAAAGCCATCAATCCTGCTTATACAGATGAATGTTCTCAATCTTAAAATTATTTATTTGCCTTCTTGACCAATGCTTCAGTGCTGCCGATACATTCAAACTGCTTGTAAAATAAGATATTGCATAGGCACCGAATGGAGTCACACAGAGCTACAGAAATAAGGATGCACGGTGATGTCTGACAAGCTCAACTGATTCCAGCAATGTCTCATTTTCCACACAAACCCCGGGGCTCTGTTACTTGGCATGGAGAGGAGGCTGTGCAGCCCTACCTGTAGGTTGGAGCTGACCTGCCTAACCCCAGTTCTGCCTTCTCGGCAGCAAGCTTGCTGTCTTACTTTTTGTTCCTTGAATTATGGATGAATGCTCAAAACACATTTTGGCACAAGATGAGGTTTAGGACCCAGGAAGGCCTTGCCCCAGGGCTCTCAGTGCTGCAGGAGGCACAGGGCACAAGCAACAGCAGTGACTGCAGAGCTCCTGGTGCCTCCCAGCACTGCAAGGAAGCCAAAGGCCGGGCAGCTCCTCGCTGCTGGAGGCCGACACAAACATTCGCAGCAGCACCTTGCTATTTTAAAACAGAATATCTATACAAGCTGAGACCAATGAGACTGAACCCAGGGTGCTGCCACACTGTCATGGTTGGACTTGGTGATCTTAGTGGTCTGTTCCAACCTTAACAATTCCATGGCCCTGCAAAGTGTGGCACTCTGCAGCAGCATGATGCCCCAACCAGCAGCCTCCTGGGATGGAGACAGCATCACTGAGTGCTGGGAAGGGGAAGGCGATAAGAAGCTGAGAGGTCTCCCACTGTGGGAGGAGAAAGAAAATGGAGCAACACAGACAGCCCAGCAAACGCAACGTTAGGCTGCAGCTGGATTAGGTGCACTGAAGGAGCACACACGTTCTTACATACAATACACTGGCTTTTACAGATGCTGTATGAGAGCTCCCAACTCTATGGTATGTTTTGCCACAGGATGGCTGGTTAGAGGATAGATGCTCTGAGGGAGCAGCTCTAACGAGAGTGCAATTTCTAACTCTGAAACAGTGCCACAACACACCACTACCAGACGAGCACTTCTAGAGGCCACAGGGAGCATTTTGCAGCAGAGGAATACAAAGAGCTTTTTTCTGTTTCAGTCTGCATCAGTAAAAGCGTTGGATTTTGATATAATAATATTTAGACTTTTCACGTATTGGAGAAATCAATAACTGGTCCAAAATACCACTCGCAAGCTAATACTAACACAAGTATTAATTGGAAAAAACCCTCATAACTGTTTTCCTCTATGGCCTTTGATAATTAAGCAGGCTTATTTAATCTCATCTCCCCTGGGCTATGTCAGCTATGCTAAAGATTAATGATTTATTTTGAAATAAAGCTCCTTAAGCCTGGGTAAGCCAAGGACTGTTTGAAAACAACACTAAATGGAAAATGGAAAAACTTCTTTAATAATAAATCTTTTGGATGGAAAGTGCAAGCGGGCTGGGGAGAGACATGCCCTTAATTTATTCCATGTCTTTTACTCACCATTAATATCCTGCAATTACAATTTGAGCTCTTTTAGAGGTTTGAGTTATTGCACCTTAATTGCCAAGCTATGGTTTATTTTATTTAAGTCGTTTGTTCCCTTATTATGGGATGACAAGTATTTAATAGCTCAGTGCCCAGGAGACACGTAGAGAAAACATCACCTTTGAATCCAAAGCCTGCAGACGCTGAGCAGTTGACTCATTCCATCCTTTGTGCCATCCCTGCTACACTCCACCCACTACAATACCACATTGCTTTAACTGTAGAGTTGTAACATGATAGAAAGCACAGCAACTAGAGCAGAGCAGCAAGGTCCCATGCTGCCGCAAGTGAGAGTCAGCTCAAATACACCAGCTATAAGCACAGAAATAAATGAAAGAACCTGCTTACCTTAGAAAGAACTCAGACAGACAGGGACCTCCACTAAGAGGCCTTCAGTGCCACTGACAACCCTTAAATGAGGGCCAGGAAGGGGTGGATCCTGGCTCCAGCCCTTGCAGTCACTCAGGTGCACTGCATTGCATTGCATTACATTGCATGCACCTGAGCTCCCCTGGGCTGGCCCTGCCTTCCCACCAGGTGCTCCATCACTGCTTCAGGCCGTGACTTAGCATTTCTGCTACAGGAGTCTACATTTTTTCCCTCTTTTTAATTTTACTAAGTGCCAGAATGAATGATCATATTTTATGCAGGATGAAATACTTTATAGCACAAAAAATATATCCAGAAGGTGGGGGAATTTCGTTCTTTAATTGGATGGGAGAACCACACATAAGGGGAAGGTATATTTCCATTGTAAACTTACAAAACGCTATTTAAAAGACAGGTCATGCAGTTTACTTTCTTGCCAGCAGAAGGATTCTGATTCAGTCCCCTCTGTGACAACAGCTCTGCACCTCCAACACCGTACGTGGGGACACAGAGCCCTGACAGCAGCTCTCACCAATAAGGAAAGCCTCAGCCACTACTTCTGCAGTCACAGCATGCAGGGCAGCTTTGGCTGTCCCAGCAGAAGCCATCAGGGCCACTTATCAAAGAAGAAGTCTCCAAGTAACTTGCGTGTTTTTAATTAAAATGAACTAAGGAGAAGGAATGGCTCTACTTATGCAGGAGTAAAAAGAATGTTTACAAGTCCTCTGAAAGCCAATTATAAATGCATCCTTGGGCAGCCTGGTCTAGTATTAAAAGTGGGGGTTGGCATCCCTGCCTGCAGCAGGGGAGTTGGAGCTTGATGATCCTTGAGGTCCCTTCCAACCCAAGCCATTCTAGGATTTCTTAAGCCCTTTCCATTCTGTTCTAACCAAGTTCATAGAAGAGAGCTGCACGACCGCTGTGAAGAGTGAGCAAAAGCATGAACAGGCACACAGCCTCACTGCCAGGGCTGCTATGATGGATATGAACTTCTACTGATGTCAGAGGTCTAATGAGGC
The DNA here is from genome assembly GCA_016647715.1 of Pavo muticus. Lineage (NCBI taxonomy): Eukaryota > Metazoa > Chordata > Aves > Galliformes > Phasianidae > Pavo > Pavo muticus. The sequence continues at coordinate 716,680 of JACDJE010000225.1, read as the reverse complement.
TGCTAATGAGTCTGCTCCTGCCTGCTGCTGGGTCACCTGTCTGTGATTTCAGCAATAAACCAGGTGAAGAAAACAGAGAAATTTCTCTGATTTCTCATTCCTATCAACACCTTAATTATGCCTACGTTGTGAAAGTTACAGGAAATATTCTTATTTACTTGTTCCAGATATACTATTGTAGAGGACAAACAATATTGGCATATTATTCCTTATGTCCTATTTCAGATTTTTTTTCCAGAGAATGCTTTAATGATTTTACAGCAGTTGAGACCACAACAAAACTGAGAAAAGGTGACAAAGTATTTGGCATCCTTTGAGCTCGGTCCTTCATTCATATGTATACACAGCACCTGATGAATAATGCAGGCACAGAAATCTGTTAGCAGTTTTCTGTTCAGAAACACACGATTAGCATCGCGCTCAATCCAACAATTATATTCTTGTTCTCAGAGGTCATTCTTTAAATTCACACAACTGTCGCCGTATTTCTGGAAGTAAATAAGGCGAAATAGACATTAGAGATGCAGCACGGTGCATGCCACAGAGCTGCCCTCTCCCTGCGCTCACGGCAGCGTGCCTGCTGCTGATAACACCCCTGCAGGAATGGCATTGCCAGGTCTATGGTAATAAGCAGGAAGCAGGAAATATGTAATTGATTAAAGCCTGGTCGGGACAGGAGGTTTGTTCTCACACAGAGCTGCAATGCTGGCAGCCTGGATGCAGGGCTCTGTGGGATACAGCACCTCACTACTGCATGTGCTCCTGAGGCCTCCCTGGAGGCATTCAAGGCCAGGCTGGATGTGGCTCTGGGCAGCCTGGTCTGGTGGTTGGCGACTCTGCATACATCAGGGGGTTGGAACTAGATGGTCGTTATGGTCCTTTTCAATCCAGGCCATTCTGTGATTCTATGAAAGCTGCCTCTGGGAATGTGGAAGTCCTGCCCTGCCTCAGGAACAGGGGCACAGGTGGCCTTCCGCCCCTAGAAATTCACTGTCACTGCTATAGTCTCTCACCAGCTCGTGCACTGTGCTCAGAGGCCGCCCTGATCGGAGCTGCTCGGCTGCTCCGCTATCTGCTCTCGCTGGCACGGCAATTTGTGAATAAGTTATTTAATAATTACTATGTAATTAGAGTTCTACTGATCCCTGATGAACCGAAATCCACAGACAATGCCTATCAAATGAATCATTACAAATCTCTATAAATTACATGGTGGAGTGTGCCAATGCCATGATGAAATTCACAACCGTCTGTAATTTCTGCAAAAGGAAACTTAATTAAGCCAGAGTTATGGTTGCACATCTCCAGCCAGAGTTGGAGAAAGAGAACATTATATGATATGGATTTGAACTTCTCCAAGGAAAACAGAGCCCCACAGTGCCATGCGGTGCTCTGCGTCAGCCTCCAAGAGAGGGAGAGGAGTGCAATGTCGAACATCAGCGTGGGTTATTGCAGTTATTAGCGAGTCATAGAATCACAAATGGCCTGGGTTGGAAGAGACCTCAAGGACCATGAAGCTCCAACCCCCCTGCCACAGGCAGGGCCACCAACCTCCACATTTAATACCAGGCCAGGCTGTCCATGGCCCCATCCAGCCTGGCCTTGAACACCTCCAGGGATGGGGCATCCACAACATCTCTGGGCAGCCTGTTCCAGCACCTCACCGCTCTCATAGTGAAGAACTTCCCCCTGACATCCAACCCCAGTCACAGAGAAGTTTTCCGCTTGATACAGATGTGTGTTGGAAAACAGGTAGGACCAGGACATCCGGTGCCTTGCTGCTCACTAGGACAAGTTGTCCTGCAGACACACAGCGGGTTGAAATGCTTTCATTGCCCAGGGAGCTCTTAGAACCTGAGATTGAGGAGCAGAAATCTGCAAACAGCCTATATGGGAACAGAGGATCCAAGCACACACCCCAAGGGGTGAACAGACAGCAACAAATGCTTTGCAAAGTTGCAGGGGAATCAGCCAAAGGCCACATCCCAGCACAGTCACCACATGCCCTTGGGGTGCGGGAAGAGCGTGGGTGCCTCTGCACACAGTGCTGGCAGGGAGCTGCCCTGCAGCTGCACTGCAACGGGGCCTTTGTTTGCTGTGCAGCAGACCTGAGGCCTTTGGTTCATTTCTTTAGCACTGAAGGCAAATCCCTCTGACAAACTCACTAAGCTTCCATGTAGAAATAATTTCGGCTGCCTGCCCTTCTACTCGCTGCAGTGGAGTGCCTCAGAACCCAGCTCAGCCAGGATTTATTGGTGACAAGATCGTATCCATTCATTTCTGGACCAGCCTCATCCCTTGGCCTAAACGGCCTTCTCACAATGCTTTATTGCATTGATTTACATGCAGAGGCAATGCACTCCTAGGTTCACTCTGCTCAGCTGCTATTGCTCAAATATTTATACAAGGGCAATTTCCCCGTGCTCTGCTGTCATGTGCAGCAACACAGCCAGGTCCTGCTTCCAAAGCCCCGGACAAGCTGAGCTCTGAGCAGAAATGATGAATAACGAGCGGCTCGGTCACTGCTGCAGCACTGCTGCTCTCCTCCCGGTGTGTGGGTGTACCACTGCATCCAGGAACGCACTGGAACAGGTTGCCCAAGGAGGCTGTGGATGCCCCATCCCTGCAGGCATTCATGGCCAGGCTGGATGTGGCTCTGGGCAGCCTGGTCTGCTGGTTGGCGACCCTGCGCATAGCAGGGGGTTGGAACTGATGAGCATTGTGGTCCTTTTCAACCCAGGCCATTCTATGATTCTGTGATTATGTCTATACTGTGGTGTGCTTTACTTTAAGGTGCAATTACTTCACAATATTTGGTATTTTCTCCTTCACTCTTAGAGGCTTACTGGGACACCTCGGCATTTCATTTCACATGGGGCAGACCACAGGGGGCAGCTGTTGCTCATGGTTTGGGCTCACCAAAAGGGGTTTAAGCCTCGGAATCTGTTGTTAGCTCTCCTGCAGCAAAAAATAAACAAATAAATAAAATAATTTCCTTCTGATTTTCTTCATTCCACAAACTGTTTGGATGCCTGGGACTGCTTAGCAGCTTTCAGGGAAATGTAAATAAATGTGGTGGAGATTATCTGTGTCTATTATTTTTAGTAATCTTATTAGAGAACTCATGGCATGATAGATGCAAACAATTTTTTTCAGATAAACATTGGTTTCAAGCAACTGCTGCTGCTCAATAACCCAGAATTTAGTCGGCAAATCATCCCTCTGTCAGACCAAGGCTGTTTGTGTCGCTGTTGACAAAAAGTAGCACAAAACAAAGAGAGAAGCTCTCATCAGGTACTACGGGTGGGATTTGGGCTTTCACCCAAAGAGCAGCAGGCACACAGTGCTGACGTCTGGAGTTCAAAATCCATTCTATGATCTTCATGAAAATTCTTGATGTTCTTGTTTCTTTTTCAAAGCCCCATATTTTTGGCCTGAGCAACACTTTACATAAAGTGGCTCTCCATTTAGCAGTATGTTTTAATGAAGAAGCACTCATTTTCATTCTCCTGACATGGGAATTTTTCATCCTTTGTCTCCTACCAGCGCTCCACAAACCTCCCCCACCGCTCTGAGACCAAGCCTGCAGCCTGCATAGCAGATTGAGTCACAAAATGTATTTATGTCAGTATTTATAACACTTCTCGTTTTCACCCCATTTGTTACGCATGTTCCACTTTGGATTTTTCACTTTTTCTCATATGTTAATTTACTTCAAGATTTCCTACCCCTTCTGTATCACGAAAAGAAACACCGGTTCAGAAAGAGCCCTGACCTCCCGTGCTCCTCGCCCTCATCAGGGCGCATTGTAGGGGACTTCCATAGATGTCTATGAACACTTTAATTAGCTGATACTTAGAATGAAGGTTTAGATATGCTGCTAGACATGCTCGTAGACATGCCTCAGCCTCTCCAGATTATCATACTGCAGTAGAAATATGTATCTAAAACATATGGTTACAACTACACAATTTAGGAGTATGAACACAAACTTCACAAAAACTAACACAAAAGGCAACTGCTGTAAGGAACCGTAATAAAGATTAACATGAGTTGCTCCCCCTCAGACACAAACATGTTCTTAGGCCTCTAAATGTCAAGGAGAAACATATGGTCCTGGTCTTTCTTAGAGCAGTTATTCCCACCTTGTTCCATCTCAGTCACTTATTGTCATATCATTCAGAATAAAGCTCAACCTGCAGAATGGATACCTGGAACACTTCTCAGCTCTCAGTAATTGCTACCTGGAGCAGCAGCCAGCATCCTTATGGAAGGATGTCATGCTCAGCGTCTAACAGAATTATTATGACTAACATAAACGGAAGATTTGGCCATTTATCTTACTCTGTGTGAGTACATGAATTCAAGGGGCTGTGTTTTTAACTCTGCTGGGCTCCCTGTCTCAGCACTGCTTTGTGACACTGGTTCCTCAGGCTTATTTGTGATGTAAAGAAAGCACTCGGTTTTACTTATACGCTGTTCAACTGCATCTCACATTGCTCTTACTCTGTGTGAGAAAGGGGAGAGAAAGGAGGTTTTTACCTTGCCTGTGAATTACACTGGAGATGGAAGTTTTCAGACAGTTGTTTACCGTTGGGAATGCAGTCACTCCATTAATGTGTCCTGGATGACAAAGAGGCTCCCAAGGAATGACCCCAGACCTATAACCCCACTCCTCTAACTCCCCAAATCCACACACACTGATCAGGAGCTGGGTGGCCATCTCAGGCTCCATCCTTGGTGGGTCACCTCTCCCGTAGCAGCCAGGCTTCTTCACCCAGCTTGGACATGGAGAGCAAAGCAAGGGCTTCAATGAGAATCCCCATCAGCCTAGACACAGAGCACACAGAATAACTAAAGCAAAATCTCCTTTGGTCTATAACAGGGGAGGTGCAGCACAGACACGAGCTTCCAGATGGGACAATACACCATGAAAAGGTCTGACTTGGCTTTATAATGTATATACCATAAAACCCTATGGGCATGGACCTGGACGTCCCTTACAGAGACCACAAGAAAGCACGATGACTCAGACATCCCTTTATGTTTTGTTTTATTGCCCCGAATGCATTTTCCATCTGCTCCCTGTCCATCAACACTCCTGGGAAGTGGGGGCTGTGTGTTCAGCAAGGGCTGGGTGAGTGTTTGGGGCACTGACTGCACTGCAGGGGCAGGACCGGACACCTCTGATGAAAACACTGTGTATGGCATCAGCCCTCTGCACTGCGACTTCTACAGGAGACTTTGGGCTTGAGCCAAACCTTACTAAATCAAGAAACCTCTTCTGATTTACTGCAGCAGTCTTTGAATCAGCTTCTAATGAGTACAGGAGTTTTCACTTACATTCTATAGTTATATGGATATATCTGTATAATTTTATGTGTGTCACCCGTCTGGCTGAGACATAACACAGAACAACACCAATTTAACTGTGATTTGTTCTAAGGACCAGGGTTTGAGAGGTAAAATAGTAAAATATTTCTTAGGTAATTGGAGAAAGCGGAAACTACGGACACAAAGAGAATTTCCCTGGAGAGTACATTTCTTTCTCAAATGTCAGATTTGGAAGGCCAGCCAAAGCTATTGAGCTAAAACTTAGCAGAGACCCCTTCGTGTGGGCAAATACGCAAATTCTCAGTCAGCAGAAAGCAATGGCTGAGTTTAACGATGACACCGAACGGTGTGAACACAAGTCCCAAGCAGTCTTTGCATGATCTCCAACAGCCACCCAAACAGCTGCTGCTGCCAGGGCCAGCTCCATCCTCCTGGCAGCAAGAAGAGTCCCTTCAGGAAGGTGACCACTGCTCAGACATCAGACCACATCGAATCCCCATCCCTGGAGGCATTCAAGGCTGGATGTGGCTCTGGGCAGCCTGGGCTGGTGGTTGGCGACCCTGCACATAGCAGGGGGGTTGAAACTAGATGATCACTGTGGTTCTTTTCAACCCAGGCCATTCTATGATTCTATGAATTGCCTTTGCAACACAGTCACAGCAAGGTGGCTGTCTGTGCAGCAAGCCCTTGGCTAACCCGTCACCACTGTTACTGCCAACAGTAGTGCAATATGTTCAGCATTACATAAAGTTACTCGTTTCAGATCATTCTCTTTCTCGTTCCAGGAGAGGCTTTTATGCACCTGGAGGCAGATGTTTTGACCCAACACTGCCTTTCCTTCCGTATGCCCCAATTTCACTTCTTGGTCCTGAGAGTACTGATCTCTTCCCACATGGGAAGGAGAAGACAAGTGGAAACAGGCTTCATCTGCTGTAAGAAAATGCTCGGTGTAAATATGAAGGAAAAGTTGCAAATGTAGGAAAGAAGCAGGGCCATAGCCTGACTGTGATGGTGGAGGTCCCTACGGGCAGTGGGAAGCAGGTCCCACAGCTGCCAGCAGTGGCAAAAGGCATCGTGGCCACAGCCGTGCTCTCAGTGAAATGATTGTGACGACCCCCGAATCCCGTAAATCCCTGCAGTCCCTCACTGTTATGGCTTGGGGCAGCAGGAGAGGGAAGGTTTGCAGATCCACGAGTCAGGCTGCCAGGAAATTACCAGGGAAAATGGTTGTCTGTCTCAATATTAATTTTATTTAGTGGATGTGGCATAGCAAAACCACTGTACAGCTCTGCAGATACCCTCAGTGCTCCTGGATCTTCACTGTTCCAGTAGACACATCCGATGCTACACCACCTATCCTGAGGAATGCATATATTGTTACATGCAATGTGCCGTTTACAAAGAGTTAACTTAAAATGTTGGAAGAATATTAATTTTTTGCACTTCAGACATGAAACTCAATTAAAACATCGGCACAGCAGTTTGATTAGGAATCTTTCTGTAGGAACCAGCATACAATGCAACGAACACATGTAAATGGAGGCACGGTCTGGTGCTTCCTGGCACGCAAACTCTCTGAGACAAGATCGTAACCATGTTGCACTCCTGGTAAGCTCACAGTTGGATGCTCATACAATAAGGTAGTTCTGTTTAGCTGCAGCAATTACATTAGCACAGAAAATACTGCCACATCCCTCACACGCCTTGCTGTGTTCTCCTTCCCCTTCCTAATGTCACTGCTGACCTTTGCTGCAGCCCTTCATGGCTATTTACATTTTAGAACAACTACTGACGATGCATCTGATTTCTGTATAAGCCACATCCTCCCAAAGCTCAGCAGTACCCGTGGGGCACAAAGGCAGCCACTGAAGGGCATCATTTCCAGGGCAGCTGCCAGTGATGGGCAGGGGTGCCTCTCCTCTATTGTAAGCTTTCTTAAGAAGGTATCCCTTCCCAGGTGAGCTGTTTATAGCACTCATAAAAAGCACTCAGGAGACGTGCTTTTAAAATACAAACAAAATAATGCCTTTACCTGAGAATAAACAGATACCTATCTGCTTGAGACACAATGATTATTTTCATCTGTCTTCTGTGAGGTGACGGCTTGCATCAATCCAGACTTTTGTGGGTGTCTTATCTCGTAGAGACACAGAGATCACACGTTGTTGGGAATTTTATGCCCCGTGAACAGCCTCTTTCTAAGCAGATTTACAGTTCCTACGGATGTATAGATTAAATCTACATTCAGATTGAAAACATGGGATTTCAGCAGCCACCCCGTGTCCTGCTGTAATGCAACAAGTGCTCTGGCAGAGGAGACAACCTCCCAGCGTGACCCAGCTTTGGTAAAGACCAGCACTCCGGCCCTGGCCCCATGTGCTGGGACAAGGAGGGGCTGCATGGGGACAGGGCACGTTCCCCTGGGGACATTGCTGCTCCGGCAGCAGCACTGACCACCACCCCACCTCTGGCTGCTTCTCAGAGTGATGGCTGAACGAGCCCACCCCGCTGCCAGAGGTTAATGATGGCTCACTCCCCTCATGGAGGCCTTCAAATTTATCTGCAGGAAATTGCCTTCTGTCTTGAATTAAAATTGCACCAATTTAAAAGCAAGATCTGCTTAATTATTACTCCATTCTCCACTGGTAAATGAAACCTCATACCCTGAGTCCATACCATAATGCTTTTTCTGCAGAAATTGGATTTCATGAATCAGCAAGTCAACGCCTTACTTACAGGAAAAGAATACATTCTTCTTAAGTACCAAATCTTCTGGGAAAAGCCAAGACGGGCAGCACTACGCATGTGATGAATTAGGCCCATAGATGGCAGGATGGGACCGTCCAACACAGCTCATCACGCGCTGCTGGGGATCCTGCATGTGTACACTCGGCCACGGGACAGGAGCGGTGTCAAAACCCAAGCGTTTAGATGATAGGAAGGACTTGGACACCAGTAACTACCAAATTGCCATTCGTTACTTTACTGGAGCCACTACTGCTCTGTATTTTTCCCACACGGCTCAGTTTGTCCATTTTACAGCTGCTAACAGAATAAAATGCAAGCAGCGTCTCACGAGAGAAAATCCCCTCTGTAGTATCAGGGAATCCACGTTTAATAGGTTGTTATCCTGGGAGACCTTTTTTTCTCTTTTATATTAAAAAAAGGAAACTCCTTCCAGATGATATCCATGCAAACTCTGAAGAAGGATAACCACCCACTTCCAAGTCAAATGCTCTTAATTCCCAACTGAAGTCCAGATCACCCTTTGGGAACCTCTCCTTGTTTTGATTAGAATCCAAAAGATTGCAGCACAAAACAGATCCCTCCATCTCAGCCTTTCAGACACACCTCAGCAGCTCCCCCACATCTCAACGGAGTGGTCAGAATCAGACCCACATTGCAGCACTTCCTCTCACTCCCCACATCCCGCCCCTCTCACCACGCAGAATACCTGCTGTTGCTGTTTCTAACAGTGCACTTGGCACCTACCTGAGGCGTTCACCCTCTGCACTCAGTGCATTGTAACAGCAGGCACGTGGCACTTATCACCCCAGCAAAGAAAGCTGATAGAATCCTGGTAGCAACAGAACTGCTTTGTTCAAAATCAACCCAAACCTCCGCTTTACGTTCTCTGAACTGCCAACGCACCAAACACCACTTGCTTCTGGTACAATATTCCCCCGTTCTCATTTTTGCATTTTCTGTTTCAAAGATGTGCTGCATTGTGTTCACTTTGTTAATGATTGCTCAGATCTGAAATGGAACAGAAGGAAAGGCCTCACGCTGCCTTCTGCGCAGTACCCTTCTGTGGTGGTGGGTTAAATATCCCGATATCACCGGCACAGGGGAAGCACAGCAAGAACGAAGCTTTGTGTTACAAGGTAATAACCCTAGGATTTAAGGAGATGAAAATCTGCACTCCGATTTCCACTAAGGAATATCTTCATGCATGTCTTTCAGTATTATCGCTATGAAAACAGGACAGATTACCACCGAAGTTCAGCTATGAACATCTTTGGATGCCACTAACAGATGGCTAGAGAGTCAAAAAATGTGAAACACGATGAAGTCACGGCTATAAATATCTTTCAAGTAGGACATTTGAGACCCATTTTATGTAAGCTTCATGTTAAGAGTATCTCAGCGCTCTGCTCTGCCTATCCCAGTGGCTGCTGTCTTCATCAAAGGACTCCATGGCACGTCCCCTCAGCTCACCCCACCGCCCGGCGTGCAGCCAGGGGCATGCAGTGCTGGGCTGCAGCTCAGGGCACCCCTTGGAGACCTCCCAGGGAGTTCTGAATGGTGCTCACAGTGCTGCCTTGGCCGGCCAGCACAGAAAGGCTGTGCCATGCTAAGTGTCTGTGCCACAGAGCAGGCTGAGCCCTCGCGTGTCTTTTTGTACATCCGTAACTTGTTGCCGTGGCATCGCTTCCTTCTGCAGCACAGGAGAAACAACCAGGTGTGTTATTTGCCACCGCTGAGGAGCATAATGGCATCTGTGTGCCTTGTGAAAGAAACGAGGAAAAGAAAAAGCCCGCCGACATCTTTCTGCTTTTGAACCCAGGCATGTGGAAACAAACGAGCACGAACACTTGTCACACATCTACGTTACTTACGGTTGAGAGGCAGGCTGGCATTGGTCATCCCAAGCTTGTTGGCAGCAACACAGGTATAGTTGCCAAAGTGCTCTTCTGTCACATTGGTAACAGTAAGAAGTGATCTCGTGCTATAATTTTTAATAGTAATTCCTTGTTGACCACTGATCAGTCTAGAAGGTAAGAAAAAAAAAGTCTATAACTTATATACCGTAAGCAATAGCCTTTCTGATTTCGTTTTTTTAACAGATACAGCTGATAGCACAGTAATCAGTTTGCATGTGATCCTGCTGAACGAGCTTATCAGTGGGGCTGCTTTGGGAGGCTGCTGGCAGCGCTGGAGGTGTAAGGGGAGCATCCTCGGGCAGTTTGGCCCATGGCTGGACTGGAAGCAGCACCCCCAGTGCCCACCTGCACGGCCTCACTGCTGCAGCAGGGGCAGGGCAGGCTGCGGGCGGGCGGTAGGACGGAGCACGGAGACAGAGCGCTGTCCTAAAGACACTGCGCCCACTTCTGACTACTACAGTAAATCATTCAGAGGGTGTTTTTCACAATCTGGTGATTGCTTGCAACCCTGTGCACCTCTAGCTGGTGGTAGTTCGGGATTACATAGCCAGGAAAGAGACTAATTAGGATGGCGACCACAATTTATTTTACAGACCTCTATAGCAGCGAACTGCGGTTGCAATTAGGAAGGATGTGCTACCGCAGCACTGCATCCCGAGACAGCAACTTGAACAGAAATCAGGTAACAGAATGCAGGAGAAGCCCAAACATGACTGTTTTCATTGGGCTCCCTTTCTCTGAGCTGAGCTTTCCACGGCCCTGTCCCATACGGACTGTGCAGCTTTCAGCACTGCTTCCGGGCCGTGTTGGAAGTACCACTGCTCTGGCACAGTTGTTGTTGTATGCAAACCACATCTTGTCAGATGGGAACAGTACCCATGTTACTAAAGTACCAGCTCTAGCTGATTGCTCACAGTGAATTCCTTGTGTTTCCCATGACACTGCGCTGTGCCTGGGGACACAGCATGGAGCCACGTGGCTGCCAGAGCCCGTGGTCAGCTTTGGTCACCATGCACTCAGCACCTGCAGGACCTCTGTTTGCTGCTGTAGGAACCTGATTTTGCTGTGGTAGGAACCCGATGCTTTCACTTCTGAGTCAACAACTGTGGTCCTGCCCAGATCACTGACTGCACAGGTATTTGCTACCTGTGTGGAGCTCAATTTCAGACCACAGCAGCATCTTCACTCATGTGCAGCCACCCTACACATCTCCTTACTCCACTGCTCCATAGCATGAGCTGCACACGGAAATGAAATCTCCTTTTTATTTTGGAGACTATGCCTATGCATGGAGAGAACACCATGCGTCAGTGCCAGCCCCAGGGGGTATCTACCTTTGGTTTCATATTTGAATGACTTCACACTATTGTAATATATTAAGCCATTATGACGAGTTTTGTTATTTCAAATGTAGGTCTTGTTTGCTTTATCAAGTAGAGGAGAATTAATATTTCTAGATGAGTGGCTTTTGGGCTTTTTCCCCGTGGCTGTTTAATTTCCGAGATGCAGTTCTTCACAGCCCTGTAACACAGCATACTTGAGCAGTTGTGAGTTTCAGATGATACCAGAGTCAGCACAGCAAAGCCTCCTCCCCTCCTCAGGGAATCCCTCTGCAGCTTTAGAAGCCAAATGCTATCATAATTTTAAGAAGCTCTTACTAACTTTTCACCCAGTCCCCTTTTAATGTGATGCATTTGAGCGCTTTGGGTCCTGCTCAGGATTTAAAGCCCTCAAGGGCAGCCCCTATGCTGGCTCCTTCCCCAGCTCCCTTCCTGGGTGCCACCACAGCAGCCCCGTGACCGCTCTTTGGAGAAGAGATTTCTCTTAATGCCCAGCCTGCCCTGCCCTGGCACAGCATGAGGCCATCACCTCCCGTCCTATCGCTGCTCCCTGGGAGCTGACCCTCCTCCCCAACCTCCTGCCAGGAGCTGTAGAGACCCATAAGGTCCCCTTGGAGCCTCCTTCTCCCCAGACTGAACCAGCCCATTCCCTCAGCTCATCCTCAGCTCATGTGGGCTCTCCAGGGCTGTGGGGTCTGCACGCCCATGGGATGGCAGGCAGTGCTTTGGGTTCCTCCTCTGCTTTCCCCAAGCAGTGCTCAGCCCTGAACTCGGTGTTCCCAAAGCAGCACAGCTTCCTGCGGGCATGGCAGGGGCACACGGAGAGTTAATGAGCAGTGACTGCTGCAAGCCTAGTGAGGAGGGAGGATCAGCAAACACCTTGTAGGTGGAGCTGGACGCAGTCTGTGGCCGGTCTTATTTTTAGTTTCACTGACTTTTTTATGATGAGATGATCCCGGGAATGGGAACGAACAGTGTGTGTGCAGCCCTCCCTGTCCTGCGAGCGGTGCTTTGGAGGCTCCCAGTCCCTCTGTGGCCACATGTGTTTAGTGAGTCTGCTAACAGCTCTTGGACAAACAGTGATGTACCATTAGATTTAACAGAATATTTGAGCAGTGAGACACAATAGGACAGTGCTTGTCTTGCTGATTATAGCAAGCCTCAGGTGATACAGCAACTGAAATGGAAAACAGAAGGCACAACTTCCGTGTCCTGAAATGCTCTGCTTATCCTTTCCTGCTGCTCTTGTGACACTGAATGCACTCAAGAAGAAGGGAATTGGTGACTTTTATAAATAGAGAGATGATTATCGTGCTGGAAATGGCTAATTGAATCCAGAGTGCCATAGTCTATATTAAAACCGGTGCTCCAACAGTTTTTTCTGCTACAGCTCCTCCCCGACATATGTACAACATGACGTGCACCTTTGGAAATAGGATGTAGATGAATTTCTCCAACAGAGGGAAAGCCTGTGCTGTTACATGTAGTAAAGGTTGATTATGGTGTTGTGAAGAATGCTTTGATCTATGGTGAGAGTGCAATGGTTGCGACTGCTGTGGGAAGTCAGGAAGGAGGGAGAGCAGCGCTCCTAAGGGGAGCAGCTGGCCAGTGAGAAATGAGCTGACAGATGGTTCCCTATGAAATATGGTCATTAATATTCTCATGTCAGCTCCCACGGGTAATGGGATCTTAGAGCTGATGAGAAACCCAGTGTTCAGAAGCCAGGACATTCCAGCAGCTAGAAAGTGTACCTGCACAGCTTCTCCCAGGACAGCAGCCATTTTTCCTGCACCAATGTTTAAACTTCACAGAATCAGGATCTTCGATGAGGTGAGAGTGCAAAGCAAAATCTCCTACTTGAAACCAATCCTACAGAGATATCTGTGGCCTTTACCAAGCACTACTGACGCAGAAGGGAGCAGGATGCGAACACCAGGGCGCACGCTGAGGTTGCTGGGCTCAGTCTGGGAGCTCCTGCAGAGAGGTGCTGCTGCTGTGCAAGGGCTGTGGGCACCGTGCTGGGCTGCAGGGCCCCTTCATGAGCCACCCCTGAAACCCACAGTAGGAAACCTATGGAGATGGCTTAAAAAAACCATATTCTTAAAAACAATCTCTTTTTATCAGACTTTTCCAGTGGACATTTTCTGGCTGCCCTACTTCAAAGCCAGTAATTACTAAAGCGTCTTTAAACCCTAGGCTCATTATGGCAATTATCACCATCACAGCCCAGCTGCGGACAGTCCTATTATGCCTCATCTACCAGCACAGAAACAAAGGCTGAAAGAGAACTCCACGACTCCCCCTGGGCAGCTCTGCAGCTGGCAGTACAGGCAGGTACTTACTTCCTCTCTCCTCTGTACCACTCAAAGACTGGGGCAGGAACGCCCGCGCCTTCGCACCGGATGAGGCCGTTCCCTCCGAGCACCACTCCGCTGGACTTAAGTTCCTGAATTGTGGGGGCAACTGAAAAAAAAATTGTAAAATAGACATTTGCACACAAATCCGAAGACGGCCGAACTCTGCTTCTCCTCAGCGCTCTCTACATTACTCCGCCTGGCGCGTGTATTCCAGCTTGAGTCACATTCAACCGTGTTTTCTTCCGGCACTGCAAAAATGATCCCACACAGCAGACTCTGACACAGATCTGTGTATCTGGTGCAGAAACACAACTGAGACACAGAGAATATTAATCCCACAGTGAACAGCCTGTTTTCTCAATCCGTTCCGCTCGGTTACTCAATGTGAAGCACAGTGACGGCTGTCGGGGTCAGGCAAGGCATGGCCTCAACCCTTTGAAAGGGTGGATAATGGCAGGACAAGGGGAGTGGTTTTAAGTCAAAGGAGGGATGATTGAGGTTGGATGTCAGGGGGAAGTTCTTTGCTGTGAGAGTGGTGAGGTGCTGGAACAGCTGCCCAGAGAGGCTGTGGATGCTCCATCCCTGAAGGTGCTCAAGGCCAGGTTGGATGGGGCCCTGGGCAGCCTGGTCTGGTATGAAATGTGGAGGTTGGCGGCCCTGCCTGTGGCATGGGGGTTGGAGCTTCATGATCCTGGAGGTCCCTTCCAACCCGGGCCATTCTGTGATTCTGTGATTGTGTGGCCCCAAGGTGAGGAGCACCACCAGCACTGCTCCGCGTTGGGTCCTCGCAGCAGCTCTGGGCTCGGGGCGCTGGGGCTGCTTTGGGCTCCAAAGGACACACATAGCCTGCAGCCAGGGCCCAGCCACAGCCACACATCGTGGCAAGGCTGCCCCACTACTACACCGGTACAAGTTTGCTTCTTTAAATACATTCTGTCTTCTTAAACAGTGAACACAGTAAAGGGGAATAAACATTTCAAGCTCAGAACGGCGGATATAAATAAAGCCAAAAAGCTGTAGCTGACTCTCCCAGTAGCCAGCGAAAGGCAATCGCCAGCTGAAAGCAGAAGACAGCAAACTCCTTGGGAAGGAGATTATCAAAGTTAGGGCTGAACAACAATTGCCTTCCCCCTGGAATTTCGTTTACATTTTCTGTTTTTAAACAACAATTTATGCGCATCATAAAACGCTATAAAAACCCAAACACAGAACTTATAAATAAAAATCTGTTGTTTTTTTTTCCCAACCAATTTTGCAGATGTTGCTGTGAGGCGTGTATGTAGGTGCAGAACGTTGGCTGCCACACAGCTGTGCCCACCACCCCATGGCAGCATCCCGCAGTGCCCAGCACAGCACATCCACACTGCGACAGGTGATGGGGGACCCTGCCAAGCGGGGCAGAGATTGCCCTGCACATTCTGCATGTGGCCTCTTTGGGGATGTCCTGCCTCCCTGCCTTACCATAATGCTTCCCCTGGGGATGTACAGGTACAGGGCTGAGCTGCTGGAAAGGAGCACTGTGGAGAAGGAGCTGGTGGCCAGCAGGGTGACCACCAGCCAGCAGTGTGCCCTGGTGGCCAAGAAGGCCAATGAGACCCTGGGGTACACTGCATGAAACATGGCCAGCAGGGCAAGGAGGTGCTCCGCTTCTGCTCTGCACAGCTGGAACACTGCACCCAGTGCAGGGCCCCCCAGTGCCAGGCAGATGGGGAACTGCTGGAGAGCCCAGCGGAGGGTGCAGAGATGGTGGGGCCTGGAGCACCTCCTGATGTGGACAGGCTGAGTGCCACTTGGCTGTTTGCCTGGGGAGGGGAAGGCTGAGGGGGATCTGATCAGTGCTGATTGATATCTGAAGGGTGGGGGTCAGGGCTCTGTTCCATGGTGCCTAGTGAGTTCTATCTGGACATGAGGAAAAACTTCACGTGTGAGTGGCAGAGGCCTGGCACAGAGCCCAGAGTGGTGGGGGGGGGTTTCCTCTGGAGAGATCCAAACCCGCCTGGACACTTTGTGTGCACAGGAAGTGCTATGGGGGGCTGGGCTGGGGGAGCTCCAGAGGTCCCTTACAGCTCCCATGGCTCTGGGATTCCCTACTTTCTGTGGCAGCAGCCTGGTGCCCCCTGAGAACCTCCAGGGTCATCCTGCTCCACACAGCCACCTCCAGCCTGGGTACCAGTAATACTGGGAGATGGAGCAGGGGTGGGTACTGAGTCAGTACATCCGGAAGGCTTTCCTGAACCAAAAGTGTGGTTTGAGCTGCTGACAGCTCAGGCATTTCAACCACAAGCTATCCAAATCTACCACAGTCAGCAGCTGGACGGGATCCCAACAGAATATCCCAGCTCACATTTCTGCGTGTGCACTGCAAATCCTCTCATGTCTATGAGCTTTGCCAGCAGCCATGAGCTGCAGGGTGGGACCCCGTGTCCCTGCTCCCCTCCCAGAGGAGCCCGGCCTCTGCTTGCTGGGAGGTCAGGAGAAGGGAAAGTAACAGCTGATAGTGTTTGCTCTGGGAAATCCCTTGCTAATGCTGATGTGAACAGGCAGAAAGCTTGTCATATTTTTCACTGTCAGGTTATTTTCCTTCTTCCAGAGCAAACTACACAATGCAGGCACGCTTTGGGAGCGCTGTAAAAGACAATAAGCACACAGGTGAGCAGTGAGGAGCACCCTGTCCCAGGGGCAGAGAACA
This sequence comes from Pavo muticus, assembly GCA_016647715.1. Taxonomy (NCBI): domain Eukaryota; kingdom Metazoa; phylum Chordata; class Aves; order Galliformes; family Phasianidae; genus Pavo; species Pavo muticus. Next base: position 700,296 of record JACDJE010000225.1, on the reverse strand, counting down.
ACTGCGGGGGGAGCTGCCCCCAGTCAGGAGCCACGCAGAAGTCCCCGTGGGGTCTGTGGTTGGCGTTCGTCTTTTCCTTCCTGCTCAGGAGCAGCAGAAGGAGGCCCGGGCAGGGCAGGAGCACAGCGTGGGGTGTCTGCAATTCCGGGACCTGCTGGTGATGCCACTGCACTCAGCAGTGAGTGCCCCCACGCACCCGGGGTGTGCACATCCCCTTTTCTTTCAGTGAAACAACCCAGGCTGTGCAAAGCACTCACGTTAAAGCCTGACACAGCAGTGCTGAGTGCCCCTGGTGCTCCAGCTCCCTCTCAGCTCCATCACCTCTGCTCCCTCTCAGCTCCATCACCTCTGCTCCCTCTGCTACAACTGCTCCGCTCGGCTGCTGCCACCAACACGTGTGCATGAGTCAGCCTTTGGGCTGCGAAGCCCAGCTCTGCAACTTATGCTCCATCCAGAAATGATGCAGTGCTCTGCAGAGTCTGGTTTCCTACCCAAATATTTTCCCTTTGCTTTTAAATGTCTGAAGGAACAGCAACAACAGCGCGTGAAACACGCTGGCATTCAGGCAGGCACAGCGGATACGCAGAGCCCCCCGCTACAACAGGTTCCATCTTTTAACATTTTAATGAGCTTCGGGACTTTTATGCATATTAGTTATGTTGCCCTAATTACTCATTATAATTCTAATGTGCATTTTATATTTAATTACAATGCTTATAAAGATTTGGTATGGGCAGTAAATTATTATAACTAGCATGTGCATAATGATTAAGAGCTGAATTTATTAACTTTTACACTAGCATTCAGGGCTGGCAACTTTCAATTTCACCTTTGTGATTAACCATATTGTCTGATTAAACTAACATTTTTGTGGCATTAATTGTAAATGTCAAAAAAAAGTCTTTTATTTATTTCCATCAGCCTTTAATTTGGCATCCCAACGCGTTCTTTTATTAGCAAAATTGCTCTCTGGTGTGTTAAGAGAGAGCCTTTCAGGTAAGAGAACAGGTTTCCTAAGATCTCTTTCAGTGTGCAGAAAGCCAGACACAAGCACTTTTGACGTATTCGCTCTGTGTAGATGTATTGCACCTTCCCAATAAAGCAACAAATCTTCCCAAGCGAAGCCTTATTACTCACACTGTCGATAATGAAGGTGCTTTTCCAGCAGCCCACAGACTTCTCTTTCTCTAACTAGCAGCAGCCCCCCTGTTCTGTTCCCAGCTCAATGGCTTCACAAAGCTCTCCTCCCAGCAGAAACATCTCTGGGCTGGGGCAGCACTTCAGGCAAACACTGTGCAGCAATCCCTTATTTTTTCCATCTCTTCTTGAAGGGCTATCAAAACCTATTGAATTCAGTGGGGTCTTCATGTGTACGTCTGCTGAAGTGCTACATGCAAACGCACAACCTGTATTAAGAGTTCAGCGCAGCCCCTGTGTTTCTAGATGAGGCCAAAGGTCTGTTTTGTGCTTCTCTCCTTCCTATTCAGGATAACTGCCCCAGGAGGTGTGCTCCGAACATGGATTAATGGAAGAGCCATGGAAGCACCTGGAGCTGCAGGGAAGGAGCAGATCCTGAGCAGCCTGCAGCCCCATCCCGCACAGTGCAGGCACTGCAGGGCTGCCCCGGCTGTGCTTCTGCTGCAGCTCTGCCCACTGCATTGCATGATGGCAGATAACCAGAATCATGGGCTGTGGTGCTGCTTGCGCCTCCTGAATTTAAAACCTCCCGGCGCTAAGATGAGAGGAAAGCTTAAAATCCAGAAGTAATTGTTTCATGGGGGAAAAGAAGCCACACAAAATAACACAGAGTGAATAATAGGCAGCAGAAAGAAATGCTTAATGATGTGTTTTACAGGTGCTTGAGTGACAGGAGCGACGAGGAGCAACCCTACCTCCAAGACCTGACAAAGCCAACAGCCCAGAGCCCAGCAGACGCAGCAGGTGGGCACACAGGTGGGGGCTGCTCTGCTTCCTGCCCATCAGGCTTTGTCTCGCTGCTCCGTCACCCAACCCTTCTGTTCCCCAGCACCAGGGAGCAGGGCTGAGTCCCAGCTGTGTCCCACCCATGCATGTGGCCCTGCTGATGCCGTTGGGTGGTGGTGGACATGGAGCAAACCCCGTGTCCATGCAGGGCTGCTGGCCATTTGGAGGGAGCAGATGCACCAAACACGACCAGGGTGATGTGCTCACTGCTTGGCACTGCTTGGTACACCAGAGCAGGGTTTCATCTTCCACTGGCCATTGAAGTTTGATTCAAATTAAACTGATGTCAAAATCTTTATGTTGACCTCAGAGGGGTTGTGGATGAGGCCCAGTAAGATCACAGTGAAAGGGAATTTTGCAGTCTTCAAAACAAACAAAGGCAAAAAACACAATGGCAACAAAGCTGTGCTTTGTATCGCTGCTCTTACCACTGCAATTTGAGGGAAATGTTGTCATCGACACTTTCCCATCAACAAAGACCACGGAAGGGTCTGCATTCACCTGAGACAATAGAATGAACCTGTTTGTCTCCAAACATAATGCATGGTGCTGATGGAACCGTATTGATGGACCCAGAGGGAGTGCCGGCCCGAAGATCCCACTCTGCACCCAGTGCACATGGCAGTGAGCACAGCGCTGCTGCTCTGCCTGCAGCACCAGACCCGGTGCCCATGAGCAGTGGGCAGTGAGCCTCAGCGTGCTGCGGTCCTGCAGGGAGTCGGGGTATGCTGGGCAATGTCGGTGCCAACCCAGAAGGAGAGATTGGCTGCACGCCCGGCTGAGAACAAACACGAGTGCTCTCACTGTGCCGCTTCTCTCTCTCTAAGGGAGATGAAAGCAATGGACTTCAACAAATTCCAGGAATTGCTAAGTAGGTCTCTTGGCAGCACAGCTGAGGAGAAAGTGAATTAAAGCCGGCTGGGAGGTTTTCAAGGAAAAAGCCTTTGGAACAAAACCACAGCACACAGTGTGGGTGGGAAGCTGCCCCAGCCCTGCACGCTCAGGAAGCCCAAACGCAGGTGGAAGGCACTGGGAGGTGGGAATCACAGCTTGTGCACAGTGCCGGCCCGGCAGGACCAGTGGGAGCTGAGCTGAGGGACCGAGGTTGGAAAGCAGAGGGAGCTGGGATCAGTGGGGCTGAGAAGCTGGCTTAGCAGGGAGATGTTGTGTCACAAAACTGCAATGGTATCAGCTCTTCCCTCTCTCACTGATGGGCAGGACAAGCAACGGTAACTGAAACTGAGCAAGAGAGATCTAGGTTTGCAAAGCTAGAAGTTATTGCTGGAAGAGTTAGCTGAAGGAGACTGCCAACGTGCTTTTATTTAATTAACAACAAAACAAAAGAAAGCATTAACAAGCATTTGGATGCCAGCACTGCGCTTGGACGGCAGCATCGGCGTCAGTTCTCGCTGTGGGCTGGGAGGTGTGATCCCCCGACACTGCGAGCATCACAGCAACCCTTCTGTGCCCAGTTCTGTAGGTACGGGCGTTGTGCTCAGGGTTAGGTGCCATTTTCCAACATGATGGGACAAGCAGGAATTATATTTGCCTCAGTTTCTAATAGCGACACAATTTTCAGGCTGAGGCTTAACTACAAAAATGCCATAAATGCTGAAACAACATTTAGAATTGAGTAAAAAAAATGATTCAGATGACAAGGAGCACTTCTCTGTCAAAAACTCGTGCAGCTTGGATCCAATTTGATGTATTCTACATACATAACAAAGCAGCTAGGTGTACTCTCCCAAATGATATTTCTAAGGACAGTACTCATTACTACTGTATAATAAATGGAAGCATAAGTCAGAGTTAGCACCGAACAGATTGTTTGGGGTTGCAAAGACAGCAGCTGTCACAGCTTGACAGCTTTCTTGTTAGTGAATCAGCTTTACTGACAGTCTTTTTGATTGAAAACCACTGTTCGCTGACAGCGTGCTAGGGCTGATATACATATGTATCTCATGGAGAATGAGGGAGAGCCATAAAGGGTCCAGGAGCTATTGCTGTGTATTAAAAAGAAGTGAAGTTTACAGAAAGGTTTTCCCCCTCAGCAGTTTGCAGCAGCTCTAAGTTTCCCAAACCAGGGCAATCTGTGTGGAGAGGCAACAAGCACACATACAGACAGGACCCGGTCAGGCTCAAAGTCGATCCTCTGACCCAGAACAAAGTCACCGAAGTGCTGGTTGTTGCAAACCCACGCTGGGCCAAAGCAAGGGCAGGAGTGAAGCTGGGCCGGGGCAATGCTGGGGAGTGTGGGGCAGGGATCAGTGGCTTATCTCAGCTAAGGGATGGAACCACCCCTTTTGCAGCAGCCCAGAGCCTTCCCCAGCGTGTCACCTGCAGGCACCAAGCCCAGCTGCTGCTCTGAAGGGGCCTTTTGTGGAAGCAAGAGCACCTCAGGGGTCTCTCTTTGCATTTTCTTATAAGATTGCCCATATAACATCATTCCTTCATCCTCAGTCTTGTGATGTTTCAGCAGATAAGAGCCAAAGGACTGAGTGCAATGGATGCCCTAACCCTAAAGCAAAGCACACACAGCTCTGAGCAAGACCAAAGCTGAAACCAGAGAGCCATGGGTGGACACTCATAGGGCTGTGCAGATTGCTCCCGATGAACATCTGGTGGTCTTGTTAGAATTGCTCATTGTTAAAGAATGTCTGCATGCTTCTTAACAGCAGACAACAAATCTCAAGTCAACACTGGGCTGCAGTGTGACCTCTTTCCCCTGAGGTCTGGAGCAGTGGGAATTTCCACTTACACATTCAATTGCTGCCCTGAAAGATAATTCCTGAGATGCTCTTTTGCCATTAACGGCACCAGGTGCAGAAGCAGCGAGCACCTGAATGCTGAGTTTGATATTAATCCTACGGTTGTTCCAAATACACTGCAGACAGCGCGTTCTGAACTGAACTCCTGGTCCTTCAGCCTCGAAATGACGACGGCGATCTCATCATACAGCATGCAGCCACTGGCAGGGCTGCTGAAGCACTGGAGCAGTTCAGTCCATAACGGTGCCCCATCCTCAGGCCCTGAGCACAGCCTTGCTGCTGGCTGTCAGAGCTTCATTGCAAGTGTTGGTGTCAGCTCTACAGCTCCGACATCCAAATCAACCTCAGCATCATTCCTTCCCGTTTGAGGAGGGGTAGAAAACAAGAGAAGCAGCAACAAGCTTTGTGAATTATAACACCTAAAGAACAACACTGGCAGTTTTCCCTTCCTCTCGTGTCAATATCACCGCTTTGTTCTAAGTCATAAAAACAGAAATATTGCTTCTCAAAGCTCCCCCAGCTGAGATCCAGTGCCTCTGCATGCCTGTGCCACCACACGCTTGCTAACACCAGCCAAATGGCAGAAGTTATTAAAAGCTAATTTAGCAACCTGGCTGGGGATGAGCAGGTTGTATCGACGTTGTTACAGCCTTACCAGGACCGGGTGCCTCAATGGAGCACTGCGCAGGGTACCGTGGCACCACGGCCATGCCACGCACGCTGCTTGTGCTGAACAGATCTCTACTGCACAACCAGCTCAGGGCAGCCATGGCTGCAGGAAAAGATAAAACAATGGAGAGACTGGGAGATCTGGCTTGGCTCTTCCTGCACGGTCCAGTTGGCATCACCAGATGCACCCGAACGCCTCCCAGCTCCCACCTTGCAGGGCCAGTAGCACAGCCTGCAGCAGCACAGAGCGCTGCAGCCACCAGGAGAAATACTGCCGTGCAATGTGCAGACTATTACAAGAAATATTTTAAGTAATTGTTTTTGCTGAAGAGCAATCTGGGCAAGTGAACACTCCTGGGAGCTGAAGAGCTCTCCATTAATTTTGGCTCTAGTCTGGAGTATTACAGAGCCTGCTGTATACTTTAAATTGCTTCTTGAAATGCATAAGCTCTTTACAGATGAGTCATCTTCTATTAATACTTTAATTTTCATGAACTGTATTTCAGCTAGTGTTTGGAGTGGGATCACCTGGCGGCTGAGGAGCGCGCGGTGGCACAGAGCTGGGAGAAAGCGTTCACTCCCGCCAGCATGGCTGCCCACGGGGCTGCTCCTCTGCCACTGCCAACCCTCCCTCGCTCTGCATCCCGCCGGCTGCCAGGAGCCCCTCCTGCCTGTGAGTGGGGACATTCATGTCTGGGGATGACGGTGAGCCGCACGCAGAGCCCTTGGGACCGAGCAGGCCCGGAGCAGCAGCCCTGAGCAGAGCTGCTGCAGCCACCGCTGTCACTGCTGTCATTGCTGATGGCACTGCTGTCACTGCCCTTGGTGTCACTGCTGCTGCCTCCATGAGATGTGAGAAGAGGATGCGCAGAGGAGCCCACAACCTTCCTGTTGCCCTATTTTGTCTTTGAAATGGCAGCACGATAGTTACCAAAATTGTTACTGTTAAACAGTTAATGAAAAAACAATCTCTTCATTCATTTTTTGGCCACTCATTCTCCTGCCCTGAGGTTCCCCCAGCAGTGGCCTGAAGCCTTTGTGTTGTGCCCTTACAGTATCCTGCTGGTGATTTTCAAGCATATCAGGAGAGCTTGCCGTGGGTGTTCTATTATTTGCTGCAGCACAGTTTCCCAGAGATGCATAAACGCGCTGTATAGCATTTACTGGCACACCATAATGGCACAAGATGTGGACCTGTAACTACTGGCAGAGCACAGATACGTGCAGATGAGTGCAGCTGTTTTTATTCCATGACCCTGGGGGTTTTCCTGGGGATGGGGAACAGATTACTCTCAGATGGGTATTCATGGCAGTCCCCAGCATTAGCACTGCAGCAATGACAAATTACCAGCGCCCGCGTGCCTCTGAAACAGCCAGCTCCAGTTTGGAACTGCAGAAAGAATCCATTATTGGCTAAGTCGGAAAGGCTGCTTCCCAAGGAAACAACGCTTGTAAAGAGGTGCTGGAAGGCAGCTGAGCAGTGCCCTGACTCCCAGCGAGGCTCCCAGCTTTGTGCCGGACACACACTGCTTCCCACTGGAGCCACAGCTGGTGCTGCCATTACACTGGCCACCCCTTCCCTTCCACCACGCAGCCAGGCTGGCTTGCCAAACAGGCCAAGGGCCGCCCAGAGGAGCCAGACCAAGAGATGCACTCCCCAGCAGCCTTAAGGCCACGCGAAGTGCCAACACCCCAACTCCTCCAAACACAGCGCCTCGTTTCACGTTGCCAGAGCCCCTGATTATGTGCTGTGGCAACAGAATGCCATCTACATGAAGGCATGTTATAATCAATTCCGTCACGCTTCGGTATGAGCAGCACTTTCCAGGGTAAGCAGCGACCGCGCAGCAGTTTGCAGAACCCAACAGTAAACTACTACAGAAAGAAATCAATGCTAATTCCAAAGCCAAATTGCTCTCGAGTCAGTAACCTGAACTATATTGTTTTAATCTGACTTCTGAAATGCTAATAAAAATACCTGAAGGACAAAAAATGACAAACATTACCTTCAGAAGACGCTCCTTTCCCCACCAACAAGAAGAAAACCATTTTCTTTGTATCAACTCTACCCTCCTCCCGGCTCTAATTGAGATGGATTTAAATACATGACCAGTTCTATTGATCTGAATTGGTAAAAGCTGTTTTTCATTAGGTGTTACTGTGGGATACTATGTCATATAACTCATACACGTGAGCTCTGAGATAAGGACAATTTGCAGCTTAAATAAATCAGAGTTCAGCCCTAATGTGGGCCAAAAACCCAACAAAGCCACAGAAGTGAGAGAGCCCTGACTCTGACTGCACTGTACACAATCCAAAATTCTGTTTAAAGAATAGCACAGACTTCTCCAAAGATCTTTACCTTAGCTCAAAAGAACTATTCGTATTCACAGGTTTCATGTGAAGTGTTTTGCAGGTAGCTCCTCTTCTGGGGGCTGGACCCAAAGGGAGGCTCTGTTACCAACTTCAATGATAATTTGTGATTTTGCATCAGCTGCTGCCTCACCTTTAGCTGGGGCAGGTGGCTGCCCATCCTCCAGAGCTGGCTCACAGGCACAGAAGCAAATCACACCTTTACCCCTCTGCCTTCAGCTGTGCAGGCAGTGCTGCAGGGAAGGCGCCTTCTCCATCCTTCCACTACGGATCTTCCCACATGTTCCTTATTACAATAGTAGCTCTGATATAAGTGGTACAGCTACTGAACCAGACCATCTGGACAGCACAGAGAATCTGATCTTTAGGGTTAAGTTAACATTTAATGCAGGCAGGATGCACAGGTCAGGACACAGGAAGCCCCACAGCCGTGTTGCTGCCCACGTGCCCTGCCAGCCCCCGGTCCATGGCAGCACACCATGGGGCAGCCCCATTCCACCACTCACAGGGTTCCCCTGGTGCTTTCAGCACAGCTGTCCTGAACAGAAAGGTGGAGCAGAGGGAGGACACCACGCGCTCCCAGCTCTGCTGGTGGGGCAAAATGAAAGCAGACCAAGCCTCTCAGCCTTCATCCCAAAGAACCCAGGAGATTTGTGACAGATGAGGCAGCCTGAAGCCATGCAATGGACACAGCTCGTGCCTGGCCACTTTCTCTGCTGTGCCCACAGACTAATCACAGCTGGTGCATGGCCACAGATGTACCAGCACCACCTGCATGCCGGCACCCAGAGGGTGTGCACAGAGCAGTGCCTCCAGGAAAACCCTCACTGAGCTCCACGGATCTGTGAGCAGAATCAAATATTCACCAGCAGCCAGAGTTTGACGCGTCCCCAGTGTGACTTGGAAGCCAAAATCCCATTTTTGAAAGGTAACCAGAGAATTCAGAGAAACATGTTTCACAGGAAGTCAATTAAACCGGCACTCTGGAGTGCTTTTAACTTTTAAAGTGTAATTTAGGTACTTCAAAACAGTATTGTGGAGTTAAATCTTCCAAGGCACTGTGCACACGTGCCTCTCAGGATGGTCAGTGGGGCTGCAAACTGCTCTGTGCTGTTACAGTGCTGGGCAGTGCTGCAGGCCCTCGTCATTGAAGAGCAGTGGGATGCAACAGGGACAGCATCAGCCATTGCCACCTGAAGGTAAGGTCCTTCTGTGCCACGGCCAGACATGAGCGTATGCGTTCATCCAATCTGGGTGTGATTCTGGTTGAAGAGTTGACACAGAACGGCAGGGCTTGGAAGGGACCACTGCCTTTTTATTTCACAGCGTATTCACCTTGATGGAAGGAAAACCTTTGCTGACTGTACATAAAGAACCTTGCCTAGGAAATGCTTTCCTTTGGCTGGCAGCAGGGCACTCTCTGGGAGCACACAGCCACAGCCCTGCGTCTGGGCATTGGGAGCCCCAGCACACACTTGAGTCCCATCTTGAGTTTCCCAGTAGGTCTCAGGTTACTGATGTAATTAGGTTAGAGTGGCTTGTACAGTATGTCTGATTTCAAAGTAAAATCAGAGCACTGTGCATAATATTATGCAAGTGTCATAGCAACAGTAAGGCAGACTTCTAAGAAATGTTAATGAGTTAAGCTGTTCTGCAAAGCCCTAACCTGGCCAAGCAAAAACAAACACAGCACTTAAAATTCATACAAGAAACTCACACATTCTTCTATATGAAAATGTAAAAAAAACCAAAAACAACTAAAAACACAACATAAAATGTCTTATCAAACTATTGCAGCAGGAAAGAAAGGAGCAGGAAGGGAGCAGTGCAGATCTGCGTGCAGCCACCTGTAGCAGTGCTTGGTGCCTGTTGAGCTCCCAGCCCTCCCTGCATGCAGAGCTCCCATTCCTCACTGCATGCTGAACTTCCAGCTCACACTGCATGCAGAGCTCCCATTCCTCACTGCATGCTGAACTTCCAGCTCACACTGCATGCAGAGCTCCCATTCCTCACTGCATGCTGAACTTCCAGCTCACACTGCATGCAGAGCTCCCATTCCTCACTGCATGCAGAGCTCCCAGCCCTGCACTGCTCACTCCACTCAGGGCTGGACAGCAACCACCAGACATAGGTGCCACCAAGGGCTGGATGAAGCCAATGCAAAACTACAGCATTCCCAAACCACAGGCAGGTGCCAGGGAATTATAAACCACGCCATTTGTCCTCACCCCCCATAAAAATGCCTTTCAGGTAATCAAAGATGTGAAAGCACCTGGAAGATGCCAAGATGAGGAGCGATTGCCAGCAGGCTTGCCAGCAGGCTTGCCAGCAGGCATGCTGGGCTATCAGCTCCAGCTGCAGCAGGGCCAGGCTCAGTGCTTCAGGACAACCCATGGGCTGAGCATAGCAAACAGGTTGGCATTAGCAGCACGTGCTGCCTGTGTGCTGCTTAATGCCCCCCCAAAGCTGGGGATGCTTTGCAGGGGGACCAGGCAGCGTCCCATGGTGACACCGAGGCAGGGGCAGAGCGTGGCTGGATGCAGGTGATCTGGCCATCTGCTCATGTCTGTTTTCTTTTCTCCGTATTATTTCCAGATCAAACGGATCTTTGTGCAAGGATGTGGTTTTGCAAGCAGGCAGTGGTCCGTCCCATACCAGGAGTGGTTTGGGTTACCTTCCTGTTGCTCTGTCAGCTGCCCACTGAATTTGCAGAGCAGTTTCCTCCTCTGTTGCAGCCGCGCATCCTCAGCGCTGCGACTGCAATTTGCACCTCCCCAGCCAGCCCCAGCGCACCTGGCCTTCAATCTGCCACGTGATGGGGTTCATCAAGGCTGAAATTAAATCATTGCCTCTTAATTTGGGATGAATGGCTTCTTTTTCCTCTCCAAAGGCAGCGGAACTTAATTCAGTACAGTTCACGAGACCCAGCTATAACAGAGCTGTTTGAGACCCAGTTAAGTGGTGTCTGAAAAGAAGGAACGCTGCAATACAGCCTCACTTTGGAAGCCCACGTTGAGTATTTATTTGGGTAATTGAAAATTTTACTTAAATTAAAATAAACGCCGGCTTCGTGATGCACACACCTCATTCTTCATCATCTCAGCATGGCCGCACTGCTTCTGCAGACGGTCGCGTTTAATCTTCCTAAGTGTGTCACCACAAAGCAGAGTGTGAGTGGGGCTGCAGGGACAGGCGTGGGGTACGAGGCAGCTCACAGCTGCTGCTGAGCCCCTGCTAAGCAGGCACCGGTTTGTACACAGGGGCTTCAAGATCAGCGTCTATCCATCAGCATTTGCGTTATTAATCATAGTAGAAAATGGTAGTAAGATTTGCTTTGAAGTTAAATCATATTCTATTTTATTGATTTCAACACGATTGGGAATAGTTTTCCCACCTCGCACCACCTTCTGTCACGACCTCACCAACGATTCTCCTCCTCAGAATGCAAACACAAACACACCACAGCCTCTCGGGACACCGCTTTAAAAAGGGAAACCATGGGGACACACGTAAGTTACATACAAAATCTGGATTACACAGTATGAAACGGCACAAAGGAGAAACCCAAAGTCCCAAAGCAGAGTCACTAAGAGCTGCAGAGCGTATCCAGCAAGGTGGACAGCGAAGTGGTCATGTCTGCCTGGGGCTGTACAGCCACCATACTTGAAATTCAGAAGTAAGCCGGGCCCCACCATTCCCCTGTATTTGCTCAGGTGACTGAACAGCTGCTATGTGAAATGAATACCATATTCAGAATTATGCTTATGTTCACTGGAACCGCTCAGGGTTCGTCGATACGCTGCTGGGGGGAGCGGGGTGGTGGTGAGTGGCTGGGGAGAGCACTGCCCTCAGCAGCGAGGCTCAGCCCGGGGCTCCTGCCGGCAGCAGGTGTGCCCTGCAGGGGCTGCGGAGCTGAGCGTGAGGACGGCACGCTCAGCACACTGAAGTGCACGTGCAGTTCGCTGACTATGGCAAATCTTTCACATACACCAACAGTTCCATGCTGTAGACAGATCCTAGTTTTGCATTGCTTCTGATTTTTATTTTTATTTTTTTTGGACATTTTCTTCCTTAGTTGCAAGAAACTGAGAAAAACTACTCTGCATGTCCTCAGCGCAGACCTAGCAGTTTGCCTGAGTCTGGCACAGAAACCCAGTGCCAGGTGCATCCACGCTACAGCCAAGGACACTTCCTGATATCTTCCCCCTGCCATGACTGGAAGTGCCCTGCTGTCAGACCCGAGCTGCCCTGCTTTTGGCTGGCACCGACACTCACACACCTCCGTCATCACAGCCCCCCTGGCTTGCTGTTGAGGGAGGGCAAATCCCGAGCCCTGCAGCTCGGCTGCCTGACAGCCATGCTTCTGCCCATGGGGCATGGTGAGGCCCCATCTCCCATGGGGCACAGGGCATGGTGAGGTCCTGGTGGCCTTAGTGCTCCCAGCAGCGCCACAAGGCCGATCTTTCCCATGCACAGTGACAAACCCCAACCATCCCTAGGAAACTGGGAAGCAGAAGCAATTGCAGCTTGACAGGGCACAAGTCTACTGGTACACGAACTCTGCTCACATTAAAGTAGAGCTCTGGCCAGTGAACACGATGATTTATCTAAACAAGGACTTGCGCAAGCCTTGATCGTGGCTCAGAAGATGAGGGACAATGGTTGATTTCATGATTTTTACCACCTCCTCTTTTCTTTTTCCAAATAAAATGTACTAAGCAGGGCTATCATCTCCCTTTTTATGACCACTTTGAGAGCACCCAAGGTGGTGAGTTTTACCCTTCTTGAGGCTCCTATGACATAAAGTTCCTCACAGGCAGTTTTTATCTTGATAAACCCAAGCAGAGCTCGCTGCCCCTCCTGGGCCTCTACCACCAGGCATTACTTAAACCACACAGCACATTCTGGGGTACAGCTTGAGTGAAGGGCATCACCCCACAACACCCACTCGCATTTATAGAATCACAGAACCATTCAGGTTGGAAAAGCCCTCCAAGAACCCCAATCCAAACCCCGCCCACCTCCCATGCCCACATCCCACAGTGCCACATCCCCATGGCTCTGAACACTCCCAGGGATGGCGGCCCCCCACCCCCTGGGCAGCTGTGCCAGAGCCTGACCAAAACGCTCCACCTGTGCACATACATCTGCACAATGCCTCTTCCTGACAGTCTTCCAGTAACAACAGCCTGCACACAGCCCAGGGGGCACTTGTTCCACCAGCACTGTGGTTTTCAGCCCACGGGTTTTAGAGAGAACTGTGATGGACTCAGCCTGTGGGTTGCGGGGGGACACAAATGCAGGGCCTCGAGCATCTGTAAATCAGTAACGATGCCACAGCGATTTTCAGAGTAGGAACTGCTGCAAATCACAAGCTGCGTAATTGCACTTAACCTAAGAAAATTCACAGCTAGAGTGGATTAGTGTAATTATTCCCATTTTCTTTCCATCTTTTTTACATTTTTTGGAAGGGGAAAAAACACCATTTTAAACTTTTCATGTTGTACCAAGTGTCAAATCAAATCTGATCCCAAACCAGAACGCATCCCGCTTCTGCAGACACCCGAGGAGGGCAGAACTGTGGGCTGCAGCCCCCCAGGAGGCCACGCTGGCACCCACAGCACTGCCCACAGCAGTGCCCCCAGCACTGGAGGGGAGGCAGAGCACAGCTCCCTGTGCCAGCTGTGCCCGCGCTCACTGCCTGTGCTGGGAGCCACTCGCACACCCACAGAGTGCCGTAACATTTCTCATCTCCTGTCCTGTTGCACAACCACGACAAGTTAAACCAGAAACGTTTCAGCCCAGCAATCACAGACATTACTCAATGAATAACCATGAAGCCCAAAGCCTGCAGCAGAGCCCAGCCCAGGCCACACGCTGGCCCCACACTGCTGCCAGCGCCGCAGTCAGGTTTGAACCTGGTCCTCTCCTACCGACCTCTGGCCAGAACCACTCACACCTCAGACACCACAGGCTTTCTGCTACTGTTCCACCAAAAACCAGATCTACAGTTTCACCACGAGCAGCAGTTCTCTGCGTTACATTTTTCTTCCCAGCAGTGCCCCTCTCCTCCATTGACTTTAGTGATTAGAAACCAACGTGACTTACAGTTTACTGTGACTTTTACTTTTTTCACGTCTGGGACTGAGACGTCGTTTTCTGCGCTGCATTCATACTCCCCAGCCTGGTCTCTTGTAATTCCATAGATGTCCAGGTACTGCCCGCTCTCAAATGGTTTTGCTGAAAAGAAATAATCAGAGAAAGCAATCAGGTGAGGCTGAGCACAGAGCACCTGAAGGGTCACTGGGGGCTGCAGGGCTGCCTGGGAGTGCTGCTGGGCACTGCAGAGCCCCCAGCCCTGGGGTGGGCTGCACAGAACATGGGAGCAGTGCTGAGCAGAGCTGCTGGGACCTTACTTAAAGACAGAACCACAGAATCATTCCTGCTGGAAAAACCCTCTGAGCTCACCAGTCCACCCCCAGCCCACCCCCCAAGCCCACCGCCCACCTCCCTCAGTGCCACATCCCCGCGGCTCGGAACACCCCCATGGATGCTGACCCCCACCCCTGGGCAGCTGTGCAGTGCTGGCTGCTCTCCGGGAGGGCCCTGGCACGTTGCTCCTGCTCCGTGCCCACCAGCACTCTCCCCGCCCAGTGTTACATCGATCTGATGCAGAACTGTGTCTGTATTTTTATAATACTGTACATTCAGTTCAATGCAACTCACTCACACGCACTTGAAAATGTTAAAATTTAATCATTTTTAAACTCTGCTACCCCTGGAAATTTTGTATCCAGAATACACAAGAAAGCTTTTAGCAATTAGTAGAGAAATATTTTTTTCTTGGGGAATACACAGACACCATTTTCCATCTTTCTTATTCTTTCCACAATATTTCATCTTCCCCAACTTGTTTTATTCCCAGATTTCCCATGGCTATGTGGAAGGAATTAAATGGTTATGTGGAAGGAATGTACTTAAGTGTATGGAGGTGGATTTGCCTTACATCACATGCACATCCCTCTCAGAAACTGATGGGTAGTCATGGGCAGCAGGGAGAATACACCGTGTCTGAAGACACGGGTGTTGAGGAAGAGCGTCAGAAGACAGTTCTGCTTCTGGGCTGCTCTTGTGATGTCTCCCAGAGAGATGGGAAAGAGAAAGAAAGAAGAGTTTGGGAGGGAAACCCCGGCTGCCCTGAAGCCCAGGCTGGGAGGTCACTGCTGGAAGAAGTCCAAGACCAACTCTGTATGTGGCATTCTGGGCACAGGACAGAGAGCAGGGCTTTGTGTCCAAGGAGACTCCAGGCAGGTGTGCAGTCACCTCATAACTATCATAGAATGATAGAATGGCCTGGGTTGAAAAGGACCACAATGCTCATCTAGTTTTAACCTCCCTGTTTTGTGCAGGGTCTCCAACCACCAGACCAGGCTGCCCAGAGCCACATCCAGCCTGGCCTTGAATGCCTCCAGGGATGGGGCATCCACAGCCTCCTTGGGCAACCTGTTCCAGTGCGTCACCACCCTCTGCGTGAAAAACTTCCTCCTAAGATCCAACCTAAACCTCCCCTGTCTCACTTTAAAACCATTCCCCCTTGCCCCCTTGTCCACTATCAACCCTCATAAACAGCCGTGTCCCCCCCCCCCGTTTATACGCTCCCTTCAAATATTGGAAGGTCACAATGAGGTCTCCCTGGAGCCTTCTCTTCTCCAAGCTAAAAGTAGACATGCTGAAATGCTTAATGATACGTAATCATCTGCTGGGGGATATGCTGGGCTATAGGAGCGGGTTCTCCAGCCTGGGAGGGAAGCAGCTGCGAAGCTGAGCTGGAATGCCCAGGTCCTGCTGCTGCCAGTGCCTGACAAAGCAGCACACGTGTAGCTCCTGGGAGAGAGCACGATGAGAACCGTGTTTCACATATGGTCTCCGGCGTCAGGTGGAGCGTGAGCACACCTCGCCATATGGACAGCTTTTCCAAAGCGTGGATGGATGGGTTTTACAAAGGTTGTGTCTTCCTCTCCCGTTGCTAAACATAAGTCAGTACGAGGAAAAGTCTGGTGCAGGCCCAGGGGGGCTCTGAAAAGCTCTGAGGACTTCATCTGAGCCAAGGCTGTTTTGCTGTTTGTTTGCTTGTTCTCCACATTTCCTGGGATATTTAACCACAACACAGCCCCAGCTCAGGCACTGTGGGACCGGCCCAGCTCCATGGAGCTCCAATGAGCTGGTGTCAGCACGAGGAGCCCCACATGAGTCTGGGAGTGCAAGCAGGAGGCTGAGCTGTGCCGGTCCGCTGTATCGTGGCTCCAGGTCGCAGCCTGGGGAGCATCCCCACACAGCCTGAAGGCCCCAGCATGGGCTCACCCGCACATAAGATGCCTTGTATGGGCTCTGTGTGAACAATCATTTAACCAAGACAGGAGAGGTTTAGGTTGGATATTAGGAGGAAGTTTCTCACCCAGAGGGTGGTGACCCACTGGAACAGGTTGCCCAAGGAGGCTGTGGATGCCCCATCCCTGCAGGCATTCAAGGCCAGGCTGGATGTGGCTCTGGGCAGCCTGGTCTGGTGGTTGGCGACCCTGCACATAGCAGGGGGTTGGAAAGAGATGAGCATTGTGGTCCTTTGCAACCCAGGCCATTCTATCATTCTATGATTCTATGACCAGGTGGGCTCCCCTGTGGCAATGCCATCAGGATGCCATTTGACTGTCGGCTGTGCTTAAGTACCTGCAGCCCATCAGGTCCCATAGGCTGAGAGCGCAGATGGGATCACAGAGGCACCTTTCTTCTCTCCTGCAGATGAGTTGTTAAGGGATGCTGAGAACAGCCTAAGCAATTGGATTCACCCAGGACAATGATCTGAAGCTGCTCCTACTACTTGCCATGCATTCAGGGTTTAAAACCACATCATGCTGTAATCGTACAGGATGTGCTCTTCTCCTAGAGGCTGTGGGTTAGCAGAACAGCTTGCTGTCTGTTATGAGAATGAGCCTACCCCATTAGGCACCATTTAAACGTCGTCAGTGTAAAGCCTTTTAGCTTTAGCGATGCCACACTCCACATTTGTAAAGAAAAATCAGATAAAATGTAAAGAAAAAATGTCTGAAAGTGGCAGATAAATTGAGGGCTGGAGGAGAACTCCCTGCTGAAGAGATGAAACAAGAAAAGCAGTTTGGTGAGAAAGGCGTGCTGATGAAAGAAAGGCTGCAAACAGCGGCTGCCAAAGCAGAAAGTTTCAGAGGTGGAGACAAACAAGGTCAGATCTGCACGTGTGATATACAGGCATGGAGCATTGGGAGCTGCATGGGCAGTGCACATCTCAGCCAGCTATTGGGAAATGCTGTGTGTCAGGATTGCATGGGTGCCCATCAAACTGTGTGACTGTTCCTTCACCACGAAGCATAAATCAGCAAATTTTAAACATTTAAGGGAAAAAAACAATCATTTTTTCCCTTAGTTTTGACACTATGTAATAACCTCAGAGGGGATATAACTTAGAATCATAGAATCTTAGAATCACAGAATGGCCTGGGTTGAAAAGGACCACAATGCTCATCTCGTTCCATCCCCCTGCTTTGTGCAGGGTCGCCAACCACCAGCCCAGGCTGCCCAGAGCCACATCCAGCCTGGCCTTGAATGCCTGCAGAGATGGGGCATCCACAGCCTCCTTGGGCAACTTAGAAACCACACATAGATCTTTCATTTTCCACTGCTTCCCACCAGCTTCCCAGGCTGAGCAGAGCAGGGCTGCTCCTGCAGGAGATGGAGGCACATTTCCTTGTCTGTGTTTTCTGAAGTTACATTTGTTTCTGCCTGCACAGAATGCTGCTGCACTGCACCACCTATCTGAGACACATTAAGTTACTAAGCTACAGTATTTGGAGCAATTTTGAATGTTTTCATTGCAGACAGGCCAGGGAGCACACCCAGAGTGCACGCTGACTTTCCTGCTTGAGCAGCTGAGCGCTGGTGTACAAGAGGGCCAGCTCCACTTCGATGCTGGTGGAGAAGAAAGTCAGCTGCTATTCAGGAAGAACACACACCCACTGGAGATAGTGGCATTCTTAGATGTCTGCGCGCTGTGTCACCTGCATGTTTACAGATTCATGTGTACTCTTTGATCTCTTTTGATCTCTCCAACAATGAGTACTTCTGCGCAGTGAGTGCAGCTTGCCAGCAGCGCCAGCTTTCCCATTGGCCCATGGTCCCACACACAGCCGGAGGGCAGGCAACCGCGTGCTGCAGCATGTGAAGCTCCCTTGGGCAGGAGGGGGTTGGAAGAGATCCTCTTACCCAGGGAACTGTAGCTGAGCATGAGCAGGGCTGGGGAGGGCAGCCCAGCCCACTGCAAGTTGCAGTGCCCCTGCAGGAGCCCTCCTGCCCTCAGAACGATGCTCTGCAGGCAGTGGGTACTCTGTGAGCTGTTTGGAGAGAACTCTTTGACTCAAGCTCATCTTCAGATCCCTCCCACTGCACGTTCATTTTCTGTCTGTAGTTTGTTGAAACTGGAGGCATTGCTGAAGATAAATGAATCATTAATGACTGTATTTTTCATGTTTCTTCTTATCCCTCAAAAGATATTAACGGTTTTTATAAAGTATGTGCATGTCAAAATAATTCTTGATATGTCTGAAATAGGATTTATTCATAAACACGGCCAGAAGAGATGATCCCGGGAAATAAATGGAAGCACTGCAGGCTCCAGAAACGTGAAGCTGTGGTTTAGGGACAGGCTTTAATGGGCAGGGTGGTGAGGGGTCAATGGTTGGATGTGGTGATCTTCGAGGTCTTTTCCAGCCTTATTGATTAGGTTGGATCTTAGGAGGAAGTTTCTCACCCAGAGGGTGGTGACGCACTGGAACAGGTTGCCCAAGGAGGCTGTGGATGCCCCATCCCTGGAGGCATTCAAGGCCAGGCTGGATGTGGCTCTGGGCAGCCTGGTCTGTTGGTTGGTGACCCTGCACATAGCAGGGGGTTGGAACTGATGGGCATTGTGGTCCTTTGCAACCCAGTCCATTCTATGATTCTGTGATTCTATGGATCTATGGATCTATGGGTCTATGGTGCCTGCAGGTCACCTGCTGTCCCCTCCTGAGCATCACCATTGTGCCCAGCCTCCATTTGTACCTGCAGCCTGTGCCCATCTGGGGGAAGGGAGAAAGAGTACCAATAAGGACAAAGGGATATATAAAAAAAAGAGGATTTGAAACGTTAACTAGAAAACAGAGGCATCTTTTGGATTTCAGAGATCCTTTCTCCAAAAATCTGTGCACGCCCCAGCACTGGCATGCTCTGCTCCAAGATGAGCATCTCCACAGCAGTCATGAAGGATGCTACACCAAAGGAAGGGGAGAGAAGGAAATCTGCACTTGCTTGGTTTTCAGCACTAATGGCTTGGTCTCACTGAAATATGATTATTAATGATTCATAAATCGCTCACTCACAAATGCAGTGTTTCTCAAATAAAAATGAACTAATATCTGAGGGAATAAACTAAGCCTGTTTTAAAACTTTAATTTTCATGGCTTTTTATGAGTTATTAATGAGTCCATCTACTTTTATTGAAAAGTGAGGAATACATTCCTCTTGTTATAAAATCGTCAAAAAGTCATTATTATTTCTGCACGGCGCCTTTGTCTGGTGCTCGTTTTCCCATCTCTAACTCCCCGAGATTGGAATCTTACTCTCAGCCCTCAGTTCCTTCACAAAGACCCAATTATTGGAGCATCGCGGCGCGAGCACTCATCTCCTGACAACCGCGTTCTAACAAGAGGCTTTTTTCAGCCTGTGTGAAGATTTTCAGAAGACTTGAGGATTTCTAGGAATATCTTTAATTGTTCCTGAAGGGATGCTCAAAGTTCAGGAACGGTCTCTATAATAACGGCGTTTTTCTAAGAATCCTTGCTCAGAAGCCCACTAATCGCAGCCGGTGTAAAGTCACCCGACCCGGCGCGACGGATCGTGTACTGGGTGCCACTTAATTGGATCCTAATGCTCCGCGTATCCCCCAGCAGTGATGTTAGGACTATCATTAAGGAAAAGAAAGGCCAGAAGGCCCACTGCCTGAAATCAGAAGACATCGTATTTCGCATGGGAGAGGTGTGGCTTTGGAGGATCATTATTTTCCCGGTATCCAAAGGCAAAGGAAAGAATTGCAACAAACCGTTTATATTAAGCGCTAATATTTGCATTGCTGTCTTTAAACTGCTAATTAATCCCCTCATTTACTCTGCGTTGAGCTCCACACCATTTCCTCT
The DNA here is from genome assembly GCA_016647715.1 of Pavo muticus. Taxonomy (NCBI): domain Eukaryota; kingdom Metazoa; phylum Chordata; class Aves; order Galliformes; family Phasianidae; genus Pavo; species Pavo muticus. The sequence continues at coordinate 680,249 of JACDJE010000225.1, read as the reverse complement.
CGAGTCCTTGGGATGCTGCCAGGAGCATGTTTAATATGAAGGAAGCGCTGATGGAACGGCGCGTGATGCCCTCACAACTGAACACTCCGCTTCAGAATCACCAGCCGGGCCATTAAATCCGTATGAGACATTAATCACACAACGCTCAATCCCCACGTGGCTGCAGTGCAGAGGGTTCTATCTGTGTAAGAGCAGTGGCTCCCCATGGGCTGCTGTCCCATTCACACCCTCACCGCAGTGGGCAGAGGAGCGTGGCACGGCCCCACTGCAGGGCACACACAGCACTTCTGGAGCAGAAGAGGAGCCTGGGGGGTGATGTGGTGCCGGGGCTCCAGTTGGGCTGTTTGATGAAGAATGAGCTTCAGGTGATGCGTGTCACAGCAGCTGGGCCTGCCGGGGCTCCAGCCCCCACAGAAAGGCACAGGGCCACCAGGAGGGAGGAATTCTGGCTCCCGGTGGCCAAGTGGCTGCTTCGAGCTGCTTCCCTGTCCCACAGACACCATTGCAAGGGGCTGTGCTGTTCCATAAACATGCAGAGCAAGGGGCTGTGCAAAGCACTGCAGCAACGAAAACCAAGAGCTTCCTGGTGTGGCAAAGAAGGAGAGATCAAGTCAGGGCTGAAGAAGAAAGGGTCTGAACCACAAACCCAGCCAGAGGCCATCAAATGAAGGCCCCATAGAGCCCAGAGGCACTGAGCCCCAGTTGGCATTGCCTTTGTCAGCACAACATGCTGGCACCGATGGCATTACTTCTGGCTCCAGCTGGTGCCACGCTTCCAAAGCAGAGTTGCATTTGAGCAGTGCGTTCATGGCTGAGAGCCTGCCCCTGTCCCCACAGCCAGTACCGTGCAGGGACCAGAGCAGCCACAGGGCCTGGCCCCCCCTGCCTGGCCTCAGCCCACCGCCCCCAGCAGGTCTGGGGGCTGCTGGCTGCTCTCCCAGCCCTCCCACCCAGCTGCGAGGAGCAGATGTTTCGGCTCAGCCCGGTAATGCTTCACCTGAACGAGGAGCTCAGGGTAATGAAGCTGTTGCTGGCGAGATGAGTGATGATGGCATAAGGGAGGCACATCACTGTCGCTGCTTATCAGATTAGAGCGCTGAATTATTTTGCATTCTGCCGCTTGGACACCTGGAGGGAAGGAGCTGCGCCTTCGGTGTGCTGCGGCCATCCATCTGCCGGCAGTGAGGGCGGTGTGCCAGGGCCACCCGCGGCCCCACACCTCCAGCGGGGCAGGAGCTCGTGGCACCCTGCAGGAGTGCGAGCAGCAACCTGTCCAGCAGCAATGCTTCCATGCACATATTGAACACGCCAGAGGGAAACAGCGGTGGGTGTGAGATAACTCCCACCAGCAGCGCTGCCTCTCAGGGCTTAGCAGGGCGAAAGACACAAGCCAGAAACCCTTCTCTTTTTTTCTGGAACCTTTAGTTTGAAGACCATTTTGAATCAGTAGAAGGAACACTTAGAAAGACAAGTTCGCACTTGGTACTTCCGCAAAGCCCTGGAAATCTGATAGTAATTCATGTCAGTTAGGTATTATCAGCCTGCAAATCCCGGCTCAGAGCACTCACACATCAACAAAGCACTTCTTATTTCTGTCACGTGCACACGTGTGGATAACATCTGAAAAATTGTGTTTCTCTAGCAGAAGTGCAAATGGAACAAAATATTTGACATTAGCCGAGCTCATATCAAGCTTCTGTTTGTTTCTTAGGATTTAGCTAGAAGTTAAAAAAAAGCCTTTCTGCTTTTTTCTCCCCCTTCAAATCTCAGCCCTGTGTGGCAGTCTGCATCCCGCAGGAATAGCACTGCCCGCTCGGGGCTGGCGCTGCCTTTTGTCCTGTAATTGAATTGAACCAGCCCTTAGACCCCTTCCTCCCAGACAGCCCTATGATCCGAGTGCACCGAAGATGTATTACCCTAATACCTCGTCAGAACGACAGAGCTATGATGATACATTAATGCAATTCATCTCTGTGGCTTTGGGGCTGTCCAGGAACGATAGGACTGGCGTTAGGCTCCACTCAGTCCTATCACACTCACGCACACACCCCAAGGGCAAGTGAAATGTGTGCGTGAAGCAGGAGGAGGCAGACGTGAGTACATTCCAACCTAACATCAGAGTAACTTCTAGGAAAGTGCAGATCTCCTCAATATTTGTGAAAAAAGTTGTTATTCTGTGTGTGCTGAACAGCTCTGCCTTCGGTTGGTTGTTTTTGGGTAACACTTCAGTGCCACCTTTCTCTGGGAATGAGACTGAATGAACGGAGTACCCAAAGCTGCACTCCCAAACATGTGTACGTGTACGAACTGTTGATCCTCATATTTCAGGAAAAAATGGAAACCGGACTGGAAGAGATGGTGATAAAGCTGTGGGGAAAGGGCAGGACTGTAGGGAAGGTCTGGAAAGGGTGAAACTGGAAGTCACCAGGGACCACAGACTCATAGAATCATAAAGGCTGGAAAAGACCCCCAAGATCAAGTCCAGCCATCAACCCATCACCACCATGTCCAGAAAATAGGTCCCTTAATGGCACCTGAGTGGTGACTGTTCTCCCACTGGGACAGCAGTGTGAATTGGTGCCACTGGCCACCACTCTTGGACAGAGGAAGAGTCAACCAAGTGAGGTAACATCTACATCAATGAGAAGAACTTAATTACTCATTGCATCTCACTGCCACTAGATTGTCTGAGACCAACTACTATTACAGAATCACTGAATGGCCTGGGTTGGAAGAGACCTCAAGGATCATGAATCTCTAACCTCCCCACCACAGGCAGGGCCACCAACCTCCATATCTAATACTAGACCAGGATGCCCAGGGCCCCATCCAACCTGGCCTTGAACACCTCCAGGGATGGGGCATCCACAACCTCTCTGGGCAGCTGCTCCAGCACCTCACCACTCTCATAGTAAAGAACCTCCCCCTGACGTCCAACCTAAGTCTTCCCTCCTTCAACCTAAAACCATTTCTCCTTACTAGGATGTATTTGAGGAATGTCAGGACAATTGAGGAACACTGAACATAAACCCAGAAGGAAGGAGGAAAGAGATGAAAGAGACTAAAAGGTATACATAGGTCCCAGTGTCTCAGTGTTCATATTCCTTCGGTGTTCTACAAGTTCTGCAGTTGATCCTGCTATAATCCGCCTTATAGCGGGTGGGACGAGGTAGGGGATGGGCTGCATGCTGCGGTGAGGAGTCAGAGGGGACTGTTCCATATGAACAAGCAGGGGTAGTCAACTCTACCACACTGTCATAGAAATACACAGAAGAAGGAGGTTCCTACACTCAGTCACTGCTTTTGCCTGCAGCTCTGAAACTCGCTAGCATAACGTACACCACCACATCCATTCGCACTGAGCTGCTGCTCTGTCCCAGTGCTGCAGGCAGGGGTGGCTGTAGGGTAGTGCAGTGCTGGGGTCCTGCACTGCTGTGCACAGACAACCGTGCTCATCAGTGCTGGCAGCTCTGCGGCTCACACACAAACCCGTCGGGGTTATGGTGTTTGTCTGAACGTGTGCAGCTTCATCTAAAGCCACTTGTGGTAAGCATGACTGTGAAGCTGAGCACTCCAAGCAAAGCCGAAGGTGAAGCTGCTCCTGCAGTTATGGATGCTGCTCTCTGCATGTACACACAATGCAGAGGTGCCCGAGGCCCTGCACGCTGCAGCCCAGCACCTGCCGAGAGCTGGGGAACGGCTCTGCCTCTCTAAAGCATGTAGCCTGCTTTGCATTTAGACAAACCCTGGGCTTCCCTTCTCCTCAGCAGCCACAAAGCACGCGGCGGTGCGGTGCTGGTGTGCGCGGTGCAGCCTGCACGGCCCTGAGCTGCGGCAGGAACCTCCCCATGGAGGGTCTGGCCAAGAGCGAGGTGGGAGGAAGCTTCCATGCGTACGGCACCAGAATTCTGCACAGCAGTAACATCCCAAGTCTTCCGAATGGCTTTTGTTGTTACTGCTGGTGGCAGCGTTTGCAGAGTTGCCTTTCAAAACTGGAACTGTACCAGCACGCTGCGCAAACAAGTGGGAAGAGCTGGAATTGTGTTTGCAGCAGACCTTAATTCTTTAACATTCTGGTTTCATTCTTAAACTATTGATGCTGCACTTTGCTCCTAAATGTCAGAACAAAATAAGTAATACCTGCGATTCATTCCGATGACATTTCAACAATACCAGATTTTCAGATTACAAGCAGCGGCGCCGCGCTCCTCACGGTGCTGTGCTGAATGTGTAGATTTGGTGCATTTACATAATGGCTTTGCATAATGAATATTTATATAATGAATGCATTTCCATAATGACTGCAAGTTAAACACGCACCGTAAAGATTACAGGCCAATAATTTATGTACTAAGTTAAAAATCACCTCTAAATACGTTTTAGTTCTATTCCTCTGGAAGGTTCGCTTTATCTCTTGTCCAAAACAAAATGGAATCTGACCCTCTCCGAGGCAAGGCTGCATCGATGCAAATCACGATAATAGTTTGGCATGAGTCTACATTGATTCATTTGTATTCCGAGTTTCCCGTTTCTTATCTTCCAGCAGCAGCTTTGACAAACAATTTCGGAATATTACAAATACGATTCTTTAATATAATTTAGCGTTGTGTTCTAGATGCGGCGCTTGTGTGTAATCCTCATTAGTGCCACCGGGAATTACAGGGGGAAACTGATAGAAATTACAAAGTGCAGATGAAGCTCACGTGTAGATAAAGGTAATTTGCTGCAGGCATAATATGAGCCCATACAGCAACCTGGCGTTCTCAGCTCTCCTGCATTTAATTGGATCTCAGTGCTGTCTATGGCTGTCGGTACAGCAGGGCATGCAGCTGAGCCCAGGAACAGCATGATGTGACTGAAACGCTTGCAGCATGGACAGCACTCTGCTCACTGCACGCCTGCTCCCAGTAGCACACGGGAAGCCACGGGCTGATGTACAGCTGCAGAGCAACGAGGAGCAAAGCTGTATGAGTGGGCAGCAAACCTAATACGGCCTTGATGCCATCCAGGATGGAGGTGCCCACACACAGCAACATCGTGTTCCTGCCCATAGGGACCCAGTGCTGGCCATTCAGCCAGCAGCCCATGGGCAGCCAGCCCAGCCCAGCCCGCAGCATCTCAGCTCCCCTCTCCTCCCCTGACCTTGGGCCAACGCATGAACATAGTGGGCTCTCTGAGAGCCCTGTGCTCCGGACACCAGCTCTGCCTGGACTCAAGGTGAGTGGGTCCTGCTCCTCAGTCTGGGTGGACTCATTCTCCTCTTCTGCTATTTTCCTCTATAGGACAATTTTAGCTCTCCTTTCTGTAAAAATCCTAATGCTTTATGCTATTACTCTGAAGTATCACTGCAGTTTCCAATAAAATTTTATTTGACATTTAGTTAAAATCCGTTTTTTGCTGCAGCTGATTTTTCCCTCGTCCCCCAGTGGATACTTCCAGCAGAACTCACTGTCATTGTCTTAAAGGTCAAAAGTTAGGTTTTTTTCTGACTCTCTCTTCAAAAAGGAAATTGCTGCTGGACGATGGCAGCCCATGGAAAGCAGCAGCCTTTGGAGCTGTCCTTCCCTGCAGCACACGGCTGTCAGAGAGCTTCTGAGAGCAAACAGAGGCTCCTCACTGCAGAGCTGCTCCGCAAGAACCGGCAGTGCGGATCCCCCGGGGTGGGCTGCAAGGTCCCTTCCAACCTCCGGCATACTGCAGTTCTGTGGGTTGTAAGGCTGTATGAGAGGGAAATCTCCTCAAGTCTACGCTATGATGTGTTTTAGCTTTCACTTCTAGAGATCCCTTGGATTGGCTTTAATATGAACTGATCATAATCATAGAATGATAGAATGGCCTGGGTTGAAAAGGACCACAATGTTCATCCAGTTCCAACCCCCTGCTATGTGCAGGGTCGCCAACCAGCAGACCAGGCTGCCCAGAGCCACATCCAGCCTGGCCTTGAATGCCTGCAGGGATGGGGCATCCACAGCCTCCTTGGGCAACCTGTTCCAGTGCGTCACCACCCTCTGGGGGAAAAACTTCCTCCTAAGATCCAACCCAAACCTCCCCTGTCTCAGTGTAAAACCACTCCCCCTTGTCCTATCACCACCCTCCCTCGTAAACAGCCGTTGCCCCTGCAGCCTGTTAAAATGAACTCCTGTTCAAATGAGCTTTGGCTCTTCAGGCTGAGACAGCCACTACCTTGTCCTGTACTCCTGGGGAGCCACCCACGCCTCAATGAAAAGCATGCCCTCATTCAGGTGCCTTTCTTTGTCCCTTTCCATGTTACAGCCACTTTACAGCTTTCACTCATGAGAGCATAAATCTGATGACGCTTTTCTCTACACGTCTGGTCAGACACACACCGTGTAAGGCATGCAAAAGCAGTGCTGTCCCACCTCTGAAAGCTGTTACTACTGGGACTCAGCAGGAGGCTCCCAGCGACAGCCCCGTGCACTTACCAGATGGAGAGATGTGTCTCCAGGAAATGGAGGGCTCTGGTTTCCCAGTGGCCAGACACACCAGAGTAACATTGCTGCCTTCGTTCACAACGATGTCACTCGAAATACGAAATATCTTCGGAGAAACTGAAAGGAAAGCAGGAGAGGTTGTAAGGGAACGCCATCGAGTCAGTGCCACCGAGACAGTGCTGCCATCATAGCGGGCTGTGTCTGTGCATCACCACGGCCACAGAACCACACAGATCTGCTGGGAGGTCACAGTGCAGAAAGAAACAACGCCAGCCTTGTGAAGGTGTGACCACAGCCATCTCAATCACATCTGCAGCACAGCCCGGGGACTTGAAATACTGCAAATAGGAAAGCAGCAGTTTCCTCTGCTTTGTACAGAGCAAGGATTGCTATGAGATCCCGGTAAAGTGCTGCTGATGGGTGGATGCTCCCCTCTGGGAGAAGGCTGAGCTTGCTTGTGACTGCTTGGAAAGGAATTGTAATTAAATTTTGCTTGTACTTTAAAAAATAATGGTGTTCACATCCATGTACACATAGGGAGTCATATCTGTTCAACGAGGAGACCAAAACAAACACATTTGTTTCTGTTGTGTTTCTTTCAGGTCTGCAGTATTTGATAAAGAAAGATTTCTTCCCTAAACCCCACTATTTGTCCATCTGGTCATAAGGCAGAGCCTCACATGGAGCAAAAATAGCATGGTGCTGTAGGGAGCCTGCGGTGCCAGAGAAATGAGAAAAGAAAGAAGCATTCCAGAGCCGTGGGGATGTGGCACTGAGGGACATGGGCAGCGGGCATGGGGGGCTGGGCTGGGGCTGGGGATCTTCCAAGGGCTTTCTCAACCTCAATAATTCCATGGTTCTATGTTTTTATGTGTCTATGTTCTGTGTGCTTTGGGATCTCCACCTGCATATTCTCTCCAACCCTTTCATGGGTCCATTGAAGTTACTGCATCAGAATGAACTGGAGTCAGAAAACTTCAAGGAAGGTGGAATTCCCCGTGCTTGCCCATGGCTACGCATTTGTGAGCAAAGAAAATTAAAAGTCTGTGCGGTGTATTGTTAATTAGCAAAGAAATGTTGTCCACAGGGAGACAAAAGGTCTGGGAAAGGCCTTTCCCACTTCCTATGAGAGTGAAGGTTGGTGCTGCTATCCTTTGAAGTTCAAACAGGTCTACACGCAGCCACTGAAACAGCAGAAGCTGCCCGAGCTCAGCAGCCTCACTCACAGAGGCAGCATTCCCCTCCTCCTATCCACTTGGTGCCCAGGGAAAGCACACAGACCTTACACAGCGTTTGCAGGAGCTGAACCACACACTAGAGTTACCTCCAGACACTGACAGCTCATTGATCAGAGTTCACCCCACAAGGAACCGCTGCCCAACCCTGCTCTGCAGAGCCTGGTGCTGCAGGGCCAGGGGACACAGCCATGCTCTGAGCAGCCCCTGCCCTGAGCAGCAGCTCCGAGTGCTGTGCACACTGCAGGAGGGATGGATCTGCTCCCCAGCTGCCCTGACCCTCATCCCGGCTCATCCCGACGCAGAAATCCTTTGGAGAGCAGAATATCACAAGTAGTGCAGCAAATGCTGGGGCTTTACCCAGCCTGCGGTACTTGAAAAATATCCTCCTAAGCCTGAGCCATGTATTTCTTCTTCCTTCAGAGAAAAACATACTGTGGGAAGTTACATGAAGGAATCCAATCACTCAGCGCAGCCCTTCTCCCAAGTAAATATGTACAAGTGGTGTCTATCTGGAATTGTGGGAGTATCTTCAGATACAGTAGATATCACAGCCTGAGATTTCCAACAGTTTCTTATTCTGGGTTCTGCACCCTCGATGGTAGAAAAATAGATTGGCTCCTGCTTTGGCACCATTCTGCAGTGCTGTAAGTGGGTTTTCACTTAGCTGCTACATGATGCTTTTTACCTCGGTAACTTATTTGCTGTAAATGGTCACCACACAGAGGGGCCCTGGCTGAACATGCCCTGCTGCCCCAGTGGCACCTGTGTGCCCCACAGACCCCACGGTCCCCTGGTGCTCAGCCTATGTCAGGCTCAGGGTCAGACCAGAGCAGCCTCTTCCCCGTGGGAAGAATCCAGAAGTGGATGCATGAGCCTTCCACTCACTGCTCAGTGCACTGAGCTGAGTCCGATGGGTAAAAACCACTTAGAAGCGCAGTAATGTGAATTTCAGGTGTGCTCGACTGCCGTCCTTCGGCATAACCACGAGGCTCCCGAACAGCAGCAGAGGAGCCGGCTCATATCAGCACTCATAATCAGATTCCCAAAAAGACAGATTTCCAAAGAGAACACACTGCCAGCGCTGCCAGCGGCAGGAACCTCGCACCGAGACAACGGGCCTTCATTCATCTCGCACTGACGAGCATCTCCTTTCCAGGACAAAGATCAGCACGGTCTGCTCTTTCCACTGCTGCCTAATCCAAGCACTGCCCTCATCTGCCCCTGCCCTCCCATGAGGATCAGAATTCTCCTTCCCACCCACTGCCTCCCAGCTGTGCTGACATGAGGCACAGAACACGACCCTGCTGTCTGGGGGCAGCTCTGGCTGACAGCAGGTATTGCCCTCTTTGTTGTAGGCTTTGCTGCTTTGCTCAAAACCCAAATCTACACCGTTTTGTGAAGCGCTTTAATTTTGAGAAAACCATGTGTTCTGTTGGCCAACAACCAGAAAATCTTTCCCTAGAGATTTAACGTGCAAGCTATGGTTATGGAGCACACATGTGCAGGGGAGCAGCACCTGGGAGCACCAGGGGAGCAGGTCTGGGGAGCACCTGGCCATAGGGGCAGCTTGGGGCCGTTGGCCTCAGCTCAGCCATTCCCAGCACCAGCAGCTTCCCAGGAGCTGCCCGGAAGGCTGTGCTGCAGAACTCCGTGCTTATGCCGGCAGTTCCAGGTGGCTCACACTGCCACTCCAGGGAAGCGCTGCCAGCAATTAAATACCCCTCACTGCTGGGAAATAGCATCTTCCTTCAAAATTGCATTCCGCTAAATTCAGCTTTCAGAAATCAGATCTTATTATGTTTTTGTCTGCAAGACTGAACATTCCCCTTACTATCAAGTATCTTTTCTATGACTAAGGACCCATAAAACATGATAAATCACCTCTTCGTTTTTCTCTGCAGATGATTTAAGCACCACAAGCTTAATTTTCGTTAGGCTTGATAGATAATATTTGTTTCTCTCTTTTGAGGACTGTCTGAATCATCCTGACACGTGAGCAGTGGAACACAGCGTAACAGTCTATCGAGAGCCTTACCAGTGCTGTGTGCAGAAGTAAGCACACTGTGTTATCTCAGCTCTATTTCCTCTTTCTCAGTGCTGCTGTCCTCATCCAAGCTACCATTCCTTCTATCCCCATCATATGGGCTATCGTCCTTGCCATCCCCACTATCTCCATCATCCTTCCCATCCCTACCATCCCCACCATCCTCACCATCCGGGCTACTGTCCTCGCCATCCCTACCACCTCCATCATCCCTACCATCCCTATCACCTCTACCATCTCCACCATCCCTACTACTCTCACCATCTGGGCTACTGTCCCTGCCGTCCCTACCACCCCCATCATCCCCGCCATCCCTACCATCCCCACCATCCCCATCATCCAGGTTATTGCCCCTGCCTTCCCTACCATCTCCATCATCCCTGCCCTCCCTACCATCCCTACCATCCTCACCATCCAGGCTATTGTCCCTGCCATCCCTACCATCCCTATCACCACTGCCATCCCCATCACCCTGCAGCTTTGGCCCTGGGCAGCACTGGTGGGGGACAGCAGGTCTGGGGGGATGCAGGTGGCTTTGCTGGATGTGGGTGTCTTCTTGCACTCTCCTGTGTTGTTAAAAACATCACTCAGTGTGATTAGAAATGACCCAAGTATTGAATTATTATTCCTAAATTATTTACAAATTTCTAAATTGTGTAGGAATGACCAAAGTACCCCAAGGCTCCTGCTGGCCCCACTGCACGTCAGTGTGTTCCTCCCTCCTGAGCACTGCCATGGGAACCTCTCTACCCCTCTGCTCCCCACACACCATGCAGACACGTGGGGTGCCTGGAGCAGCAGCAGGCAGAGGGGGCCCCTCCGGCCCCTCTTGGCCACGAACTACAAGCATGCTTGAGCTCGTAGTTCTCCCCAGAGCCTAGAGTTATGTGAGCCATTATTGTGCAGGGGACTGACAGCGAGTCTGTACTTCACTGTGCCTCATTTCTCATTTTCAAGGACTGGAATTATATTCTCAGTTACATTCAAGTGCACATAAATGATGCCGCGTAATAAAGCTTACTGCTGTCATGGGAATGACTGTAGGACTGAACTGCTCCTGTAGATGCTGCTGCTTTTTGAACATGGGAGAGGATGACTTATTTCCATCACAATTTAGAGTCGTCAGGCAAATAACCTGGAGTCAGAGCAGTGCGCCCAGCCTGCCTGCTGCAGCGTGTGCTGCCGTGCTGCTCTCTGCTGGAACGTCCTGGCAGCTCCCAGTGCCTGCATGTCTGCATGGGACTGCAGCTGCACCCGGCCAGGGAGCCCTGCTGCTTTGGGAAGCATCCCTGGGAAGGGCGATGGCAAGCCCTGGCATACACTGGTTTAGTGATGTTTATTAAATTAAGGCCGCCAACTCCATTTTCAGATTATAATGTAGTAATTCCCCTCATATACAGAATATTGGCAATTCCAATAGAATATGTAAAAACTATGAGAAGAATTTGGTTATAAGCATAGAATTGCCACATGTGGGAGTTGGGAAGAGGGACTTTGCCACCGGAATTTGAGGAGTTCCCACCTTTCTCTCCCAGGTGCTGCTGGCACAGCCCTCGTGCTTACATCGCCATAGCCGAGTGCTGTGTGCTTTCCTTCCATCAAACAGTGACCTTTTGGTGACGGTGAGGCATTATGTGGTCCTTTGTCCACAATCCCCAATACCCCAAAGTCCTTCAGCCCAACGCTGGGCTGCACACCCGACCTCTCTGTCTGTAGTGATCATGTTTGCTGGTTACAATTCCGTAATTTAGCAATAACACAGCAGAGGGGGGGAAGATGCTGCTCTCAGCAGCTCAGCGGCCGGAATTAATTCGTTGTCTGCTCCATCTGTGCGGACGCCGTGGGAGGGCAACCAGCAGTGGCACAGGGGTGTGCAAAACCTCCGCTCACTGCATTCCAGGTTGTCCCGTGCCACACTCTGCAGCGCTGTGCTGGAGGGCAGCAGTGCTGCCTGTGAGCAGAGCTGCAGGAGGGCAGCAGCACCAATGCAGGGGCATAGCAGCACCAAGAAGTGCGGGGGTACAGCACCAACGCAGGGGCACAGCACCATTGCAGGGACACAGCACCAATGCAGCACAGAGTGAGAATTTTAAGGGAAGATTTCAGCTGTGACACTGCACAGGATGAAGAGTTCTCCAGGCTCAGGTAGTGCAGATTGAGTGGTTTTCTCTCACTTACATGCTTTGTTTGTTTTCTAATTGCTTGGGTTCTGCTTTAATCTGGGCTCTAAAATGGGGAAATTAAATACAATCTCGCAGATGATGTCTGAAAGTCTCATTGCTATGAAACAGGTTGCACGATTTACTCATTTCCAAAATAGAATTAGAAAACAAATGAACACCAGCAATGCACGAACTAAGACAACAGAGAAGTAAACACGGCGGTGCAGCCCTGCTATGCAATGAACCTCTGCACAACTACAGAAATTATTCACTACGATCTGATGCCCGTGAAAAACTACAGATTCTGCTTTTATCAATCATTTTCTGCAAAGGATGCTTTTCCCATGGCAGGAATTGGCTTCTCTAGGAAGTATTTCTGGACCCTCAATGACAAATAATGCTCTGTGGTGTGTTGGTACGCTGCTTGGTTTTCTGCTATTTACTGGCTCTTAGGGACCATTACATCCAGATCACTAAAATCTGTGGAATTTTTTATGACCAGAGCATATATATGCATAATCACAACGCAGACCTAAAGAACACGCTCAATTTGCACGCGTGCAACACCTTTTAGCACTGATCTATGAGCACCTTTAGCTTTCTGCATCTGCCCCGCAACCAGCTCCAGCCTTCAGCACCCAGTGGTGGCACAGGGCCGGAGCAAACCGCGGCAGAGCAGGGGATGAACACCTCACTGCAGCACCGTGAAGACAACCGGGAGCTCAAGAGGTTCTCTAGAAGCGAGATGTACTGCCTGTGCATGGCACAGTATGGCACAACATGGTGCAGTTGGAGAAGACCTTAAAGATCATCATGTCCAACCATAACCTAACCACAGTACTCTAACAGCCCACCACTAAATCGTGTTTCTGAGCACCACATCCAGACAGTTCTTACACACATCCGGGGATGGGGACTCAACCACCTCCCTGGGGCGCCTGTTCCAGTGCTTAACAAACCTTTATGTAAAGTTCTTCCTGATACCCAATATAAACTTCTCCTGGTGCAACTTGAGGCCATTTCCCCTTGTCCTGTTGCCTGCATGGCACAGCATGATGCAGTATGGCACGGTATGGCTCAGTATGGCACAGCATGGCTCAGTATGGCTCAGCATGGCTTAGTATGGCTCAGTATGGCACAGCATGGCTCAGCATGGCTCAGTGTGGCTCAGTATGGCTCAGTATGGCACAGCATGGCTCAGTATGGCTCAGCATGGCACAGCATGGCTCAGTGTGGCTCAGTATGGCTCAGTATGGCACAGCATGGCTCAGTATGGCACGGTATGGCACAGCATGGCTCAGTATGGCTCAGCATGGCTTAGTATGGCTCAGTATGGCACAGCATGGCTCAGCATGGCTCAGCATGGCACAGCATGGCTCAGTATGGCTCAGTATGGCACAGCATGGCTCAGTATGGCTCAGCGTGGCTCAGTATGGCTCAGTATGGCACAGCATGGCTCAGTATGGCACAGTATGGCACAGTATGGCACAGTATGGCTCAGTATGGCACAGCATGGCTCAGTATGGCACAGTATGGCACAGTATGGCACAGTATTACAGAACACGGCTCAGTATGGCACAGCATGGCTCAGTATGGCTCAGCATGGCACAGCATGGCTCAGTATGGCTCAGTATGGCACAGCATGGCTCAGTATGGCTCAGTGTGGCTCAGTATGGCTCAGTATGGCACAGCATGGCTCAGTATGGCACAGTATGGCACAGTATTACAGAACACGGCTCAGTATGGCACAGCATGGGGCAGCAGGAGCTCACTTCCCACCCAGCACCCACACCCTCTCAGTTTGGTAGCTCCACATTTTCCCAGAGCCCACCTTTCAATACTTGACTTTTCCCCCCTTGCACTGGCTTACTAAGATTTTCTAATATTTTCTAGTATTTTCTGCACTTCTGCCATTTAAAAAGCTCTAAAATTTCCAAATTTAGCTTGGAACATACTAAATACTCATCATAAACACCTGTTGATCTGTGGCGGAGGCTACAGGCAGCACTGGGGTAGGGGATGGCAGTGCTGTACAGAGCCCTCTGCGCACAGCTCCAGCCCTGGGCTCACCCTGTAGGGAGCACACCTCAGGCTGACCCGCAAGGAGCTGGCTGATGGAGGTGCTGCAAAACACGAGAATTGATTTCTCTCTGCAGCCTGAGTGATTTATTGCTTTGCTTTCCTAATCTGCATATTGATTTCATTATCTTGCGTAGTATCTAGAAATCACCAACATGACATAAGAAACAGATTATTGTTTTATGGCTTGGACACAATAATTCGTTTGTATGACAAATATAAAGAAAAATTAAAATGTGCTTATGAGGGTTATTAAAACCAGCGATGAACTCCATTTGCCACTAATTGAGAATCTATACGACTCTTCACTTTGCAGGCATCGGATCAGCAGCATCTGGAACACCCCTCATTGACAAACAGCTCTGCCTTCAAAAATTGGAGCCCAGACATCTGCACGAAGATTTCTTGTAAGAAAGCCACCGATTCCCTTATTTCCCTCTCTTATTCTTTCTGTGTCAGAAAGGACGAAGCAATGTGGGATGGAATGACAAAGCACAGCTGTAGCACACAGCTGTGTGGAGAAAAAGAAGTGAAAGTGAAAGCAGAAGTGGCAGTGAAGGAGGTCACAGCTTTACCCCACCACGTGTACGTTCTCATGGGTCAGCTTGTTTCGAATACTTCAATATCTCAATTCATTTTGCTGCCCAAACACGCCCTTAATTGAGCCAGCACCTGTAATTACTTGTATCCACCCAAACCCTCTGTCTCTCCAGTAGACACGTGTGCCATTTGCATCCTCAGACCTGCCAACAAAATTTGTACCATCCTCTAAACACCTCCAAATGCCATCACCGTATTTAAACAACAACAACAACAACAAAGCCCTCCCCTACAAAGCCATTGCTGTGGTTGAACATATTGTGCCACAGTCTCTACCATAAGTAAAGGTAACTGTGCTTTTTACAGTTTGAAATCATTTGCCAACATGTAAAACAAAGCTCCACTTCCCCACACGTTTGGTTCAGATCGCACTGGAATTGCCACTCGAGAAACACTACTGTGCTCTGCTCAGATTTGCCACAGTCAAAAACTGGAATGCAGAGGCTCCCCCAGCCCAAGGCATGAGATTGTTTCTCCTGCCACAGAGGGGGACAGAACAGGGCCATGCACTGAGCCCCATGTCTGGCAGTGTACAGAGCCCCCCAACTTTAAGATTATGATTAACACAGATATTTAACCTGCAGACCAAATAACATAAGAAGCAGACGGGAGCCTGCTCTCGCATGGCGCAGACCTTTGCTTACGGAGCAATCAGTCACCAACTGGGAAGAGGAAGAATATCCTTCCTGTGGGCACTGACGTGATTAGATCCCAGCAGCGGCTGATTGGGGAGCGCTGCACACAGCTCCCCAACTCCTCCCGTCACTGAGCTCGCTTTGCTGTGGGTGCAGACGCAGCGCAGGCACCGGCTCTGATGGAACTGATTTTGGGTGGGCAGGGGAGAAAAATGGCTATTTCTTGATTCATCAAGAATTTTCATCCGAGGCTGATGCAGAAGTGTGAGGAAAACATCACAAACGTAGCACTCCTCAAAGCTGTTAAAGCTCAGCTTCCACCTGTGTTCTTCAAAGCTGGAGAGTAAAAGACCTCCAAAAAACTCTCACTGACTGCACCCGTACCCAGACTGGGCCCAAACAGGGCCACAAAGTGACTGAGGATGCTCCTGCAGCTGATGACTCTCCCACCCCCAGCACCCAGCACCCAGCTCCATGGGCAGTGGGGTGGGGCGCAGCCCCAGCCTCACCTTGGGACCCGCTGACGGCCTTTGGCCGTCACTGCCAGCACTGAGAGCGCGCTGAGCGCTGAGCATGACAGCCCTCTTTTTTCCAGGTAAATCGAAGGATCTTCATCTCTTACCCGCAGTTATTTTGTCATGCAACCATTTTTCCATCAATGAAGAAGCAGGCTCTCTGCAGATAATCATTCTTCAATTTCTGATGCCATAGATTTTCCCTATTTTTGGTGACTCATATTGTTCTCTCGGTAAATGTGGAGAGAAGGGAAAGGACAGCGCTTGCTCTCTCTGCAGCCCTTTCATCACTCTCCTACATTTTTTCATTACTGTACTCAATTTATCACTGAGAAAATACAGAAATAGAAAAGCTATATTCTTCGCCTTGAGATGGATTTGTTATCAGCCGTTTGATGCTTTGTAAAGCAGAAGAAATGTAGAAAATAAAGTAGCTATTTCTGTTAATTGATTTGCAAAAACGTAGGTTCAAACCAGAAAAACCTGACTGCACCAAAGATCCCGCGACCTTCTCTTTTGCTTTTGCAGCTCTCCACCTCTCTCCCCCTGCAGAAGGATGCTGCGGGGCAGGGGGCACTGGGTCCCCGGTGGGCTATTGGTGGCAGCCCTGCAGGCTGAGCATGGCGCCGAGGCCAACAGGTGGGCTTCCACGCGGCCCAGTGCGGGTCCCATCGGCTCCATGTGCTGTTGCAGGTGTGGGGCAGAGCGGCTGCAAGCTGCATGGGAAAGTAAAATGATGGGAAAAGAGAAAACCACATTTCTGTAAGTGGGTGGTTCTGGAAGGATCCCTGTCCCACCTTGTGCCTGGGGTGGTGCAGGTGGGGGCTTTGTGCTGCCCTGCTTGTGCAAAATAGGTTCTATCAGAATGCGGAGAGAAAAGGGATAATTTGGGGAATTCCTCCCATGCAGGCGGGCATGGCTCAGCCCCCGCCTGCTGCTCTGACCTTGTACTGCTGCTGGGGGCTCCAAGCGGATGTGTGAAGAGCAGCAAAAAGAGAAAAAAAGCAATAACCCGTGGCTAAAACTGAAGGTTTCCCAGCTGGTGACTGATTGCAAGCCAAGTAAAAGGTCTGAGCCACAAACAACATTCCATTTTAGCTGCTTTGTTTAAGCTAAATTAGCACACACCGATACAAAAGGACTCTGAGAAATCAGGGATCCTTTCCGTGCATCAGTAAGTAAATGATGCATTTAATGATTTCACAGGCAAATGACAGCTGATTTCCTTTCCATTCTGATGCTGGGAGGGTCTCCTTGCTGCCCCCACCCCCACTCCCCACGTTCTGCCTGGCGCTGTGACCCACAGTGCATGGATGTGGGGCCATCAGCCAGGACCTGCTGAGTGCTGCAGGCAGTGCTGGAGTTTGGTGCCGCCATACCCAACTCAAATGTAGATGAGACACAAGGTTATTCCTGAAGATCCTTTCTGGTGTAGTGAACTCGAACATGTAGTACATCCGTACCTGGATGATAATGTGGTTTTAATGGTGTATCGTTACAGAAAATAGGAACACCAAAAAGAGAAACACAGTTAAGTCTGAAAAGGATCAAAGGTGAAAATACTGCAGCAGTTAGCCTAGTTCAAAAACAGACTGCCCAGGCATCAGTGCTGCATGCCAGCACGTGGGGAATGGTCACTAAGTGAAGACGAAAGGAGCAATGGGCGGAGCAGCACAAACATTCCAATCCAAATACATCGGCATCACAAGAGTGTGAACACCTCAGGGATGGCCGTGTGCATGTTCTGCACTCCCTGCATGGGGCTGAGCCAGGGCAGGCCAGCCCTGTGCATGCCTGGGAGCGAAGGGGGGCTGCAGCAATCACACACAGTGCTGCACCACCAGAAAGTGCCCCCTGATGTCCTACAGCACCTGGAAGGTGCCCAGCTCTGTGCTATTTCCAAGGGAAACGCTGGGCATGTGCAGAGCAGGGGCACGCAGCTCCGCCTGCCCACATCTGTGCCACCCACCTTCCTTCAAGGAGCAGAGAAGGGGTACGGAGCAGGCACAGTCTGCTGCTCCCAGCCCCACACTGCCCATCCACGGGCACAGAGATGCTCAGGTGAGACGGAGCGCTGCGCATTCGGGTGTTCCAGGGTCGGGGGTTGCCACCATCACTTTCAGTTTTAATTAACAACGATCTTCAAGGAGATTCTTCCAGCTGCCACAAGGCACTCTGTGATGCGGGAGCCCCACGGCAGCGCGTTGCCATCAGTGGGCTTCTCTGCTAGGATGAGCTGGGTATTTGCACTGTAAGGCTGGAGGATTTGCTCTGCACTGTTTTTGTTCTTTCCACTGCTCGGCAGCGGAGGTTATTAAGAACATCCTGTAAAATATTAGTTCTGGGACTCCGTTTAATGAATTTCTCCATGCTGGAAATAGATTAAAGACACACAGAGCAGAACCACGTCACCAGTTGAGGCCTTCTTGGCTGTACGACTGCAGTTCCAGAGCAGCCATGATGATAACTTGACAAAATTGTGAATTAGGGATTTTTTTACTTGGGATTTAATTTTTTTAATCATTTAGAAAAGACTCTGAGATCACAGCTAAAGCAAAAGACTTAGCTGTCAGAAACACACCGTCTACACTGATGGTCCCCACAAGATCCCAAGGATGCCAGCAATGCACACAGGTGTTTCCCACCATCCTGGGCCATGGAAGAAGAGGGGAGGGCAGGAACTGCAAACCAACCTATTGTAGGGACAAAACATCACCATTTTGCCTGTTTCCATCGTGTTCTGTGTCAGCTCATCACCATCCCCATACATCTCTGTGAGGAAGAAGACAGCTACCTCTCTGGTTATGCCAGAACCACACAATCATTCAGGCTGGAAAAGCACTCTGAGATTCCCAGCCCTCCCCCCCACGTCCCCCAGTGCCACATCCCCATGGCTCTGGAACACCTCCAGAGATGTGACCCCCCCCATCCCCATCAGTAGCTCAAAGAATGTTGTTTTGAAAAGGACGGCTAGAAAGCTGAAGGCATGAGACACTGATTTCTAAGGAGTTATTCTCATTGTCAGTTCTCACATGTATAAACAAGAGGGGGTACAACTGTTTACAAGGGTGGATAGTGATAGGACAAGGGGGAATGGTTCTACACTGAGACAGGGGAGGTTTAGGTTGGATCTTAGGAGGAAGTTTTTCACCCAGAGGGTGGTGACGCTCTGGAACAGGTTGCCCAAGGAGGCTGTGGATGCCCCATCCCTGCAGGCATTCAAGGCCAGGCTGGATGTGGCTCTGGGCAGCCTGGTCTGCTGGTTGGTGACCCTGCACATAGCAGGGGGTTGGAACTGGATGAGCATTGTGGTCCTTTTCAACCCAGGCCATTCTATGGTTCTGTGATTCTATGATTCTACGTAATTCAGGGACATCATCCCTAAAAGACCCACAGAGCCATATCTTGTGATAAGTAAATGACAAACATGAGATGATGGTATTTAAATTTTAACACTGGTTTGATGGGGTCTGGATTTTATCAGCTGCTTTAGAGCTGCATCACCCCTGGCAGAAAGGACTGCACACCTACACACACGCACACCTACAGGCGAACCCATCCTCGCATGACGCCCCACTGAGCTCTTACTGTCCACCCCTCTAATTCAGGCCATCAGACACCCGTATTTGTGTCACCAATATTTCCTGCATTCTATCACATACAGGAATGAAATATTTCAAAATCATTTCTGCTTTTTCAGTCCCAGTGAGAAAAAAGCATTTCTGTCTAAGCAAGTCGTACAGCCATCAGTGACTTGCAACCACCAGCCCTACAAAGAACAGCATACATGAATGGAGGGGCAGCAGCCTAAGCTACGGCTGTTATCACACGTATAGATTGTGGAATATCTATGGCCAAAATGCTTTCACATGCTGAACTCATGGCCACAAAGAAACAACTCCTTTATTGTATCATGGAACCATTGCATTCATTATCTTTTTCTTTCCCCTTTTTTAGGTCATTAAAATTTCAGCCTAAGTAAAACAAGACCGTTTCTGAATCCCAAAGACCACAAACCAGTGATCTGTTAGGGACGACGCAATAACTCTGTTACCCTTCTGTGTTCAGCCCTTACTACAGCAAAGCATTAGAGATAAGCCAACATTTAACTATTTGTTTTGTCTCTCTGTAATGTCTTTAGCAGTGCTGGCCCCGAGGTAGGTCTGAAAATCACAGGATTATCAATGTACCAATTCCTAAAGTGCTCTGTAATCCATTCCAAACTCAAATTCAAGGCCACATCTCTCCTCTGAGGTTTTGTTTTTTCCTTTTCTCTTTTCAGTGAGCAGCTTTACCCAAAGGCTTAACTGTTCAAAACACCACATGTATGCCACAAGTGCCAGAAATTGGCAGGAAGTGAACGGATTTCATACGTGCACCTCCTGAAGCACAGGGGTCAACATTTCCCCATGGGGTGAGGCTATTCTGTTTGCAAACCCCCGAAGCCTCGGTTGGAACAGCTGGGGTAAAGGCCCTGCAAGGGCTGATTCTGTGATGCTGTAAGGAGCAGGACAGAAGCCAGAGTCACACCATGGGGCTGTGTTAAGAATCAAAGTTATGCGGTTTTCATTTCACCTTCTTGTTTGGTGCCGTAATACATCTTGTACCGTTCATTATCACTGTTACTTGATCATAAATTATAATGTACAAGAAGTAAAGCCCCAGTAATTTAAGTCATACAGTTTCCATTACACGGTTTCTTTAAGGAAACTCTTCAGAACATTTCCATGAAGGATTTGTTCCTATAAATTAGCAGTTAGTGCCATACGACTTGTTCTTTGAAGGGAACACACCACTTAGTCATGCAGGATAAAGGGAGATACAATCCTCGGGCATTATCTGATGGAAGCCTCAATGCGAACATAAAGCCCTTTAAAAATTAAACAGTTTTACTCAAGTGCTGAAGGATGGAGATGTGAACCTCAACTGCAGGGCACAGTATGAATGCTGGCTTCGTAACCATTGTTGGATGTACTGGATGGAATCAAACATCACAGAAGGAGAGCAACACACACACTTCTTCAGCTCCAGGTGGAGCCATTGTTACCTCCCCACTCTTCCCCTCTTTGCTCCTGTTGGCACCTTCCCCATCCCCACGGTGTCACAGCCCAGCAGGTGTGGGATGGAAATCCACCTGGTGCCTCACCCCGAAGTGGGGCTTATTTCAGTAGCTCCTCCTTCCCTCCTTTTACTGAGAATCATAGAATCATAGGATTGCTCAGGTTGGAAAAGACCTTGAAGATCATCGAGTCCAACCACAACCAACCATCCTACCCCAACTCCAACAGCCCTCCGCTAAATCACGGCCCTGAGCACCACATCCAGACAGTTCTTAAACACACCCAGGGATGGTGACCCAACCACCTCCCTGGGCAGCCCATCCCAGTGCTTAACAGCCCTTTCTGTAAAGAAGTTCTTCCTGATATCCAACCTAAGCCTCTCCTGATGCAACTTGAGGCCATTTCTCCTCATCCTGTCACCTGTATGCTTTTCTATCTGGGTGAATAAAAAGCCACTCACCAAACTAGTGGTGGAGAGGGATGGTGGGACATGGTGTAGCTGGGAAGTACTGGTGGTAAGTGGACTGGATGATCTTGGAAGTCTTTTCCATCCGTGGTGATGCAATGAAACTCAGTGCTGTGTGGGACAGGGGGCTCCAGGAAGTTGTAAAATCAAGCATTTGAAAAATTAGTGCAAGAAGAGCATTTTCATGCCTGTTTGCTTCAGAGGAGGCTCTGATGCTGCTAATTGCCTCAAGGAGGGCTTTGATTTACTGTTTGCTGCAAACAGTGTTCTAATTTAGCTTATCATGTGGGCAGGCAGCTGCATTGGAGTATGGCAACATTTGGGGTTAGTTGAGCCGTTCTGCAATTCTCCCTGCCTTTTTTTGGGACGTGATTGCTGCCTTGCTCCTGGACATGCTGGTCTTTGGCATAACCACATCAGCAAACCAGGCAGTGGGGCAGGGAGGGGACCGGCCCCCTCTGCTCTGCCCTCAGAGCCCCCCCTGCAGTGCTGCACCCTGCAGCCCCCAGCACTGAGATATGGGGTGGTTAGCAGGACAGACAGCACGGGCTGCTGGCCCCAGCTGGGTGCTGCTGCTGCATCTGCTTGGAGAGGAGCAGTGGCTGCCCACCCACCGGACCGACTGTGGGTTCATCTCATGAGCGCGTGCTGAATGGGACAACCAATTGAAGTGCTAACAAACACACACTCAAAACTTTCTGCTAAGAGATTCCAAAGCGGACTGTGCTTTCGGTAACTGCTGAACCGTTTTTTGCAGCTCGTTAATGACTGTATAATTATGGCTTCATACACCACATGCAGGCACTTTCCAGATGAGCCGTGCAGCGACTTGATTACGGCGGGTCGTTAGGAACAGGGCAGTGATTCTGCACCCGAGGGCTCCTTTGTTGCCCGAAGGCTGAGATGTGCTGCATCTCAGGTCACATCACCTCTGCTCCTGCTGGCCCACGGCGCTCTGACACATGAAAGCTGCCAAGTTTTCTTTACATCCTTATGAAAGCCATGCAGTGAAAGACAAACTTTTTCAAACGGAGATTTTCCAAGCAGGAAACATGCAAGCTCTGTCCCTGAGAGCTTTCTTTCACGTTTACTATTCTGTATTACAGCAGTATCCTGTGACTCCGCTTTCAGCTGTTTGCAGCCCTTCCCAGAATGTTTCCTAAACCCGCACCACGAGCTCTTTTTAAAGACATGCATTTGATTTTGCTCCTTCCAAGTGGTGGATTTTGCTGCTTGAGAACATCAGCTATCGTCATCATCCCCTTTCCCTCGCCTAAGCTACAAAACCCAAACTAAGCTGCAGAGGATACAAAAAGGAAAGCACCGTATCAGAAGGATGCGCTTTTACAAATCCCTCCCCATGCTTGTTCATTCCCGGTAATTCTCTCATGGCCACGAATCCAACAAACTCCCAGCACAAAATATTCTTTCCCTTTAAGTTCTGAGCTCACAAAAGCAGGCAGAGATGTTCACCAGGGAAGCTGAAAGGGAAGAATCACACCAATCACACCTGCACACACTGGAGGTGGGAACCGAAGAGCTCATCCCCAGTTCCTATTTTCAGTTTAACTGGACCATCACACAGTGCAGGCAGCCCTTGCCATGGCTCAGTGGGCGACGTACCAACACACACACAGTGCTCAGACGGGGCAGTCCTCTGTGCTCTGCTCACGAGGGATGGCAATTTTCTTAATCCTAACAAGCTTTGTTATGACTGGGAATTTCCCTCGTGCGTTGGTGACAGACCAGGCATGGATATGAACGTACCGAGACCAGGATGGTGAATACACGCACTTCTTCAAGACCGATTCTTTGCGACTGCAATCTAAACACCCGGAGATATGGCCTCTGTAATTAATGGGAAAAGCCTTCTATCCTTATTTTGTATTTTGGGGCTGTGTATGGATTGAGGGCCCTACGAATTCCAGGCAGCAGCTGCAGGTTCTTCAGTGCATCCCATGGCTGCTTCCAAGGCAGAGACTCCTCCCAGACCGAGCACTCGCTGGCTCTTACAGATTCCACAGTGGCTGAAGTTCTTACACTCCATATATTCTACTCTTTATCTGTTTTTCCTCATGAGATCTTTCCACCCTTTCCTGGTGATGAGCTCCTGTTAATGGAGGAAGCACATTTCTGCTATGGATCACTCATGCAGCTTTAGGAAATACCCTGGCAATGCTACGAGGGCGTCAGCTTTGCTAAAGCAGAGTGGGCTGCAATGGGCAGATGTCCCCACCTCTTCTCAATCTCAGCAGAACAGAAGATAAGGATTTTCTAAACTGTCTGGACTCACCTAAGGAAAACAAGTGCTTTTGCAGCTCCCAGGCTGTGCTTCAGTAAGTATTCAGGTGAAGCCCTTTTTGCAAGACAAAACCAAAGGATTTGAGTTGTAACCTCCATCAGGTGGGATAATTTCCACATCTATTCAACTTTCTGTCTTTGTTAACAATGCTCCAAGGAAAAAATTAACTTTAAATCTCGGGACACCTTATTTTCTCCTATCAAGTGACAGTCTGAAATTACAGAAGCAGAAATAACGGGAAATGCAATGAAAAAAGAATCAGATAAATCACAGTAATCACAGTGATCACAGTGACAGGCAGCAGAGAGTTCAATAAAATATTACACTGTTTACTCAGGGTACAGACTACCAAAACTGCTTGCGGTGCTGCAGTGATGGTAATGAATAACAAAATAATTAGCAGCTCAGTTGTGCTAGGGCAGCCACTGCCTTTAGTTGAAATAACGGGGCTGCATTCGGACAAGGGATGGCAGAGCCATAGGAGCGGCCATCAGACACACAGAATTAGAGGGAACCAAACCCTTAGAAGTGTTCTCAGCCAGGTTTGGGCTGTGGGTGCTGCTGTGTGGGGCCAAAGGTTGAGCTGGACAGCCCTTGTGGGTCCCTTCCAACTTGGGGTACTCTGTGATTCACTCACAAAAAGGCTTTCCAGGCAGTTTTTATTCTCATCATCTACTTCAGATGTTCTTATTCAAAGCCACGGATCTGCCCAGTATTTGCTGTAATGCTGATAAGCCCCAGAGGACACCCACTGAGGAGAGCTGCCACAGCCACCAGCACACTTCGATACATTCTCGTTCTGAATTTGCCTTCTTTCCAAAAACTCTTTTTTTAATCTTTCAAAAGGGTTCATCATTCTTCTGACAACTGGAGTGCCACACAGCTCTGCCAGCTGGCTGCATTTGTTACCTCGCTTCTGTAGGGTGGGAGCTCGCTGGGCCGAAGCTTTGGGCAGCACAAGAGAGGCTTCCTTCTTTCCTCATCCTTTCCTCGTTCCTTCCTTACTTTTCCCCCTTCCTTTCTGCTTCTGGCACAGCTGCACAGTGCAAGGAGTGTGGTGACGCACTGGAACAGGTTGCCCAAGGAGGCTGTGGATGCCCCATCCCTGCAGGCTTTCAAGGCCAGGCTGGATGTGGCTCTGGGCAGCCTGGTCTGTTGGTTGGCGACCCTGCACATAGCAGGGGGTTGGAACTAGATGATCATTGTGGTCCTTTTCAACCCAGGCCATTCTTTTATTCTATGAAAGTCACCTTGGGCTCTTCCATCGGACTCTCACAGGTCACAAAAAACCTCATTCAGCTTAATTCAAATTTATCAGAACTAATATACTTTGGATCAGAGAGCAAATGATTATTTTGTGTTGATTACCCTTCGCTTGCAGATTTCAGAAGATGGAAATTTCAGGCTCATAATGGAAATTCAGCTGCAGCCGTGACCATAAAGCAGCTCCAGCACGTGGAATTACGAGTGCAGACTGGCAGAGCCCTGTTCTATTTCAGATGAAATATTCCAGACTTACATCCTGGTAAATGAGATCACCTGCTAGTGCAAACACTTCCCGTGATTTAAGGCTTTTAAAGAGGGGGAAAAGCCATACACAGTCATCTTACAGAGAACGAGCCCCTGCAGCTATCGATGTGGGAGGAATCCAAAGAATGGATGGGAAGGACAAGCCCTGGAGGGAACGTCCTGCACTGCTTGGTGCCATCAGCCCTGCTAGGCACTTGGTACCTCAGCTCCACATGGGGTCACCTCTCCCATCCCACTCTCCCAGCCCCTTTCCTCTGCGTGCCAGGCAGGGATGAGCCACGAACAGCGGTTGGCACTCGTGAGTTAATCTTATACCGAGAGCTGACATCCTGCTTGAGTGCTGCCAACTTCAAAGAGTAACGGGTTGTCAGTTTGAGCTGGAGAGTGGTTGCTATGTGAGTTTAGAAGTCTTTTGCATATTTATTTTGTCCCACTTTAAATAAATTTGGGTAAGATTTATCTCGTTAACTCCAAACGCAAGTCCCTCTTGGCCTGACTGAAGAAACAAATTAGACTTTGCAAACATTGCAAAGACTAAATCAATACATTAATATTTAGGGGACATTAAAGAGGTTTATTAAGCAGAAAAAGGGCCTTGAGTATTACTTTGGAAATATTACACACTCTTAAATCTAAAATATAGGTTGTGGTTTCCGACTGAATCTGTAAATTGCACTTAGGGAGGCAGCTGAGATACCTGCAGGCCTGGTGCGTGCAGTGGGCATGGCGGGCAATACCCACGGAAGGCATGATGTGCCAGGAGCAGCGCCTGGCTGGGGCTCACCTTGCATCCCCAGCCCACCTGAGCCCTCCCTAGTGGTTGCACTGCAACTTGTGCAGCGCCACCCCCAGAGCTCAGCTCTGTGCACGGGCAGAATAGCAAAATAATTACTGCAGAATGGCGAGAGGTATTTCATTTCTTGACTTCGCTCTGGCAAACAGCTGAGGGTTACATCAGCCGCAGCTCACGGCTCTGCAGAGCAAGCACCTGGCTCTGATGTACATTATGCAGATTACTAACTCCTACCTTCTGAACTTTTAATTAATTACTTCATAATTCTCACTTCTATTTAACAAGGTCACCGAAGTAAAGGAAACCGGATTATCTTCCTCCCTTTCATCTGGGTTTCCTTTCTCTGATGTAAATGGGGGCTAAAGACATGTTAGGATTTTTCCTTTTTTACCAGTTATCTCAGTTTGTTTTCTCGGTACAAAATACTTCACCCTGCAGTCAGTAGCAGTGACCACAGCTTGGGGTTTCATTAGGGCCCTGAGCAGGGGCTGGAGAGGTGGAATTCCCCATCAGGCTCTGCTGGTGGCCAGCTCACCCATCCCACTGGGCAGGCATGGGGCAGCAGCTGCTTCCCTGCAGCCCACAGCCATTGAGCACGTCCCTGGACACGGCATTTTGTGCACGAGATCTGTGGTTTAATCTGTGAGCACACAGCATTTGGAGTAACACAGCCAAAGCTGTGCTTGGGAATGCTCCTGTCATGAGCCAGAAAATAGATCAAATCAGAAGGGAAGTAACGGAGGCGGGACGAACTTGTTGAACACTGGGATCAATGACAAAACAGGAGCCGTGCCCACTCTTAGCCAGGTTATGGCCATTTTGTGGCTTGCACCTCTTTGCCTTTCTGTGTTTTACTCATGGAAAAAATCAAGGCACCCCTAGCCCACTAAAACGTATGCATTCTCTGAAACACTTGTATAAATAGGATCGGAAATTTTCAGCCCGAAGAGCAGAGCAGAGGATATTCACAACGAGACCTACTGGATCTGCGCGTGTAAAGATCTAACGAAACAGAAGGAGAGAGAGGCTGAGTCGGATGGACACAGCTTTTGAAGTGGGGGTTTCACAGCAAACAATTTTATAGTCTGCAGTTTAACCTGCTTGAGAGCTTATGATCAGACCTAAGTTATTGTTCACTCAATTTACGACCCCCGGCACACACCCCTGGCTCCTCCACTTCTGTTGTTTTCAGCAGAAGGTCCTCTTTCAGTGTTATTCAATGGAACACAGTCTGTAGGGCAGGGGAGTGATAAAGGGCTGTGCTGTTGCCTTTACATTTTCCTTTGCTCGTTCTATTTCATGTGCTGCTCCCGAGCTGCCGCCGATCACTCATTCACAGCACAGATGGGAACCCAGCCCTTTGATGGAATGATTCCACTTTGGCTAAAGATCTGCTTTGCCCTTCATTTATTTTTCACTTCTAATCTTTCAATACAAAATCATGAACGATATTAAAAGCAAACATGAAACCGCCTCCGTGAAATGTTATGATGTCATCCCCACGAACCCCGTGCTGCAGGAAAGCACGCATAGGCTGTGGCACCAATTAGCTGTTTGATGTTCCCTTTGCAGCCTGTTACATTCAGGCAGCTCTATCTCCATCTCCCAGGATGCACAAATCCTCCACCTGTGCCCTCCAAGCCCGGCACACAGCAGTGAGGCATGGGCATAGAGCAGCACAAGGGGAAGGGCCCGGAGCTGGGCAGAGCTGGGCAGCCCCGTGCTCAGCCTGTGATGACCCACAGAGGGATCCCACCCATGCGGGGCAGGTGATGATGGCCCTCCTGCCAGGTGTGCACAGCAAAACCCTCCCTGCGCAGCTGGTAACTGTTAATATTGTTGGCAATATGGACCTCAGAATAGGAGCTACGATGGAAAGAAATAGCCCAAATGATCGCAGCAAACTGATCTTGGAGAAATGCAGAATACATACAACCGAAACAATAACTGATGCTGTCACTGCTTCTTCCCTTCAGCCTCCCAGCCCAGCTGTGTGCCATTGCCCCCCCGCCCCCCAGGAGCAGCACGCACAGCTCTGCACACCCAGAGGTCTATGGGGAATGCAGTGGGGACCGCACAGCGACGGCGTTCTGGTGGCACTCAGATTTTTCATGCAACAAACGCCCTCAGAGCCAGCAAAGCGCAGCTGACACGCACAGCACCCCGCTCCGCAGGTCCGGCGGTTAAGAACAATTAGCCAGAGAAGCATTTCGTACCCATCATTTGTATGTGTGCCATATGGATTAATAGAGATTGCCATTTCAATTCCTCCGTTTTATATTCATTGCTTTATCACTCATAAAAATGCAAAAGAAAATGTTAATGATGATTACACCAAAGACTAATAAATTAAAGCCTTAGGTTATACTTTGCATTTCTGAGGATATAAATGCAATCGCTTCATAATTATGCATATTTTAACTATTGAGTTATTATTTCTCTATATTCCTGTAGTTAGCCTAATTAATTTTAAGCTCCTGTTTATATGTTTTATAAATGCAATTAATTTCCAACTATTTTCTTAGCCCCTCGTGCGAGGGCATTAACTATCATGCAGACAATCAGAACGAAGGATTGCTCGCCCTGGAACAGCGCAATCAATATTACCTCCACGCATAAAGCTGGCAGCCCAGCTCGAAACAGAAAACCACCTCGTGGAAATAAATGGACTTTTCTAATTAACGTCAGGCAGTGCTTCCATGAGGAAGCTGCGGTCTGGATGAGACGAGAGCTACGGATTGGTACAGCAAAATCAGCCTCGGTTTGTCCTTTCTTCTTTAGTTTGGCGTTTGTTATTGAACTGCTGTTTTTATAGCGTGTCCCCAACAGCCATTTGCAATTAGCTGAAACACGTACCTTGCACAGTTAGGTGCACCTGCATCGTTCTGGGAGTGTGCTGGGTTTGCACAGAACAGGTGTAGGGACCGTCATCTGTCACGTCCACGTCCTGGATCTGCAGGCTGTACTCCCTCCTGTTTGCTGTCGCGATGGAAACTCGAGGGTCCACCGACCACTTGTCACTGCCAGCGAAAATAATGCTCGAGCGGTTCAGCCACGCGCCTTTGGAAGCTCCATCTTCCAAGTAACACCTGGGGGGAAGAGGTAAACCGGAGGCGTGAAAACTCAGACTTCCTGAATACCATTAGCCTGCTATTGATTTTTAGATGGAAAACAGCTGCAACGCCTTAGAGTTGAACCTCAAAACATGTGGGGCATTTGTTAATTCACAAACTGTTGTAAAACCAAGAGCCCGTAAAAACAAAGCGCAGATCTACGAAATCTGTTCAGAACAGCAGTAACACGGCACTGACACAAGCAGGTGTGATTTGTTTGCAGAGCCTTACTTGAGGTTTTGTACAATGATCGCTCATGAGAACAGTTACCACCAATGCTGCTGTTCAGAGCAGAGCCCCTCTGATCAGGGGCAGCGATACCAGCGCCCTACATCCAGAGGCACCCCAGACAGACTCCTCTCTTTCTAAATTACAGTTCATGAATATTCCTCCATGGGGACTTTTTTTCCCGGCAAGTAAAAAGTGTGGCCAGAGGCTGAAAATACACCTGCCTGAGGAGTGAGGCAGCACTCCTGCCCAATACACCGGGGTCTGAACACAGCACTGCAGCTGCGGAGGCGTGCACTGGTGCAGGCGCTGCCAGCTGCCCGAGAGCAGTCAGCTGGAAAGCACGGAGAACGAGGTGTGCTGGGAAACCTCATCTGCAGTCTGCTCCACCATCTCCGGAATCAAAAACCAGTAGGAGTATTAAAGGTCAGCGTTAATTGAAAATCTTTTCTGTAGATATGCAACCAAGAAAATCCACCAACCCAAAAGCCGGGCGTAACGGTGGCATAACCTTCCACCAAGGCAATTAGGCACTGCTGTTGTCAATATTTTGTGCTCCGCATTAGAAAATGTTTGTAATTTTCTCCAGAATAGCCTATCATCTCACGTCGCTCAGCTGCACACAGGGATGAGCAGAAATGCTCTTTCAGGGATGCCCAGACCAGTCCCGAGGGCAGCGCCGCACCCAGGGCAGCTCCTTTGGCTTTGTGCAGGAAGGAGCCACTGAAGAATTGTGGCAGCACATCCCAGCACCCGGCTTGAACACAACCTCTGAGCCCAAGGAGGTAGGAAGCTCACACCATCCCCTGGGCTGGGGCTGAGGTGCCCTGCTGCGAGCTGTGGCAGCACTGCGGCACAGAGCCCAACAGCTTTGGGCTCTTCTGTCTGAAGTTATGGACACCAGGGACAGGTGGGAGGGCAGGGGACAGGGAGGGAGGGCAATAATGGCCACTCCTCAGCCCCATGCACGTTGTGGTGGTTGCTTAGCCGCTGCTTGGACAGTGCTACTATCACAGAATCACAGAAGGTTGGAGAAGCCCTCTCAGAACCTCAAGCCCACCCCAGCCCACCCCCATGCCCACTGCCCACATCCCTCAGTGCCACATCCCCACGGCTCAGGAACACCTCCAGGGACGGTGACCCCCCACCCCCTGGAAAGCCTGTGTTGGTGCTGAGTGCTCTTAGGGAGAAGAAATTTCCCCTAATATCCAGCCTGAGGTCCTGACATACAACCTATATTCAACGTGGCAGCATCAAGGGATCAGTGAAAGTCTTCTCAACTAGGGATGTGCTCCTGACCTTCAGCCAGAAGGGTGACTTCTGTGAGCAGCAACTGAATCCTGAAGGAGCAGCGGGTGAGAAAGAAAACATAACAGTGGGAAGAAAACCAGTGAACGCCAGCACAGCACGGCTGTATGGTGTACAAAGATGCTTCACACAGGAAGAAGAACACAAGCACGGTTCCTGGCCATGGACAAGGAAATGCTGGTCTTCATAAGAGGACGGGAGAGAGGAGATGAGACCTGAGCAAAAGAGAACAGTGACAGCTCAGGTAGGGAGCACAAGGCTGGGAGGGGTGGCTCAAAACCTGGATGAGCGCTGCTCCCCTATTTTCCATACAGGTGACATCAAACATACAGAGAAGGCAGAGCAGATATGGGAGACAGCAGCAGAGAAAGCTGGAATGGTCTGAGAGCTAATAGCTGCAAATCCAGCAGCGTGGGGCGTTTGCTGGAGGAAAAAAAGAGAAAGTGGTACTTTGTGGCTGGAAAATAATAACTGTATTATCTGTATTTAAGGAAATGAGGAAAGCGAATCAGGCAAATTTTAGGCTAACCACTGGGAGCACAATAGAACTTAAGGCTTTAAAATGACTTTAAAAGTTTAAGGAACGTAATTCAAAGTGCAGTAGACTAATGGGACATTTTTATTTGATAAAGAGGTTTTTCACATGAAGGAAATCCAACAGAAGGAGATAATGCGGTAAATCTCTTTGATGAAACATTAAAATAGTGCAACTATGGAAACTGTTAGGTAGGAGAAAATGGTGATTTAGTAGCTTACGCATATGGAGGCATTGTTTAATGGGAAAAGTGACATTCGCATTGGAAATAAGAAACCAGAAGCGTCAGGCTGAAATTCTTCACAGATGATCACAAAAATAACTATTCATTCATTTAATTAAGGGTCTCATCACGGAAGCTGAATAGACGGGCAGTTCAGACTGAAGCCACTTGTGATGTGTAGGATGTATGGATGGGGACGGCAGAGGGAAGCTTCCCTCTGAGGGCAGAGGGCTCTGCAGAAGGCTGTGAATCCCAGCAGGGGTCTGTGGGATCCAGATGTGCTCAGAGTGCCAGGAGCTGCTCTCCGCCAAATGGATTGCAGTGAGCAGCAGGCTGGGGGAAGCTGGGAAGCTTGGGTGCTCCCTGGAACCTCTGCAGTGTGTTTCTGCAGCAGCTGGGAGCGTCACTTTTACACCAGTGCTCTTGGAGGGAGATCCACGTTGCTCCCTCACTGGCGTATATGCATACAGCCACAAACGTGCCTGAATGCATGACCCCCCCAGCTGCCAGGAACAGCCCCCAGCTGCGGGAGCAACGTGCCCTGCCCTGAAGGGCTGCAGACGATGATGGTTGTGGTGCTGATGAAGACGGAGGTGGGATTCCAGTCTGGTCCAACAGCCTTCTAAAACAACTGAGGAGCATCGCCCATTCATGGCTGTGCTCCCGCAGGGAACTGGTGTCACGGATAGACACAGAGGCCTGCTAAAACCAACTTTCCTCTGTGTAGTACTAATTAACAAAAAGAACACCGCACACAACTGCTGTGTGAAACAGGGAAGCCAAGGAACACAGACAGAGCTGATTTTCAGCTGTTGAGAAAGATTTTCACCTCTGAAAAAAAATTCCCTCAAAGGAATCCTTACAAACGCATTGAGCAGGACAGGCGTGGAAGCACACCGGGTCCAACCAGAGATGGGATTCAAGCAGTGTTCTTTGGGAACAGGCTCTTCCCTGTACAGCCCTTCAGTGCCCAAAGCAGCCCCTTCTCTGTGTCAGAACCCACGTGAATTCCCTCGCTGTGCAAGAAGTGATTTGAACACGTTGCAGAATGCGGCTGAAGCCATTTGCACGGGATAGGCTTTACATTACATAGCCTGGTACACACGCCGTGTGCGAAGGATGACGTGTGTATTTACTCCATGGAAGAAGCAATCCAACCATTCACCTCAGAAATGGTTTCTAATGCAGCCAACTGCACCTCTTTCTGTGCACCACTCGCTTCTCCTTTCCAAAATGCACGCACAGCTCTGGGGCAGCCAGTGGGCAGCGGGGCTGCACATCCCCACACACAGAGCAGGCACTGCTGCAAGGCTGCTGCAATGCGTCCACAGCCTACAGCCAACCAGAGCCGCCAAGCTGAGCTTTACAAAATGACAACGATTGGGGTTTGCACTGTGGAATGTTTACCCTTGAGGCTTGTGGGCCTTCCAGAGAACTGAAGCACAAGTGATCAGAATCACAGAATGGCTTGGGTTGGAAGGGACCTCAAGGATCATGAAGCTCCAACCCCCCTGCCACAGGCAGGGCCACCAACCTCCACATTTAATACCAGACCAGGCTGCCCAGGGCCCCATCCAGCCTGGCCTTGAACACCTCCAGGGATGGACGGGGCATCCACAGCCTCTCTGGGCAGCTGTTCCAGCAGCTCACCACTCTCATAGTAAAGAACTTCCCCCTGACATCCAACCTAAATTTTCCCTCCTTCAACTTAAAACCACTTCCCCTTGTCCTGCTGTTATCTACCCTTTCAAAGAGTTGAGAGACTGCTCAGCAAACCTGAGAACGCTGAGATGAGTGGGAGCACAGCTTGCTCTCACTGCAGCTGCCCCATGGCCGTGCCCCACAACCCAGCACCCTCCTGCCCACTCCTCTGTGCTCAACACTCTGCAATGCCATCCATCGATCCGTACACAGCACCGACTACTGCTGTAAGCTCATACGAGCGCTGCAGCACAACGAAGGAAAATGCCACAATCCTTAAGCAAAGGAGATCTTTGCTCTTTTTGCCTTTGCGTTGCTTGGAGAAGGATTGATTAATTTATAGCTGCACTCAGAAGATATTTCTCCTATTTTTGTACTTAGAAGATTGGATAAAACCTACTCATTTTTTAACTGATGATTGTAATCAGGAGTTCTCTACTCAGGAAGCACAAGAACTAGATTTTAATGCTAGCTGTCACATGGATGAAAGTATTTTACTACTTTAGTATTTTTCTAATCATTATTAATGGGGCCGATCTTCTGTAATCTGTAAGTATGGAGAAGCACACTCTCGCCCCGATTGCTCAATGTTTTTCATCCTCTGTTTTGACGCCTCCCCATTCCCCATCTCTCTAGCCACGTTTCCCAGTAATTAAAGCCCAGAGCCATTCATCTCCATGCACACAGCTCTTCCTGATGCTCCACTGGGGCTGCATGCAAACCCCCGTCTCGGTGTGCTGGACACCAGCTTGTCTCCAGCAGTCTCAAATACACGCTCAGAGGGCCGCATCTGGATAGCACTTGTCAGTACTTAAAAATTACAAAACAATCTTCATTAAATTAAGACCGAAAGCTACCATTATCCCCAGCTCTTGTGCAATTACTGACTTGACCTGAATTGCAAAGCTGCAGGGATAAGTGCATTAAATACCGGCTCATACATCTGGAGCTGAATTCAACCCGCATAGCCCCTTCAGATGTCACATCACCACATCAGTGTATCACCACGACACCCCCCGCCCTGAGTGCCCCCACGCAGAGCTCCCCACAACCCCTCAGCCCCAGGCCCTGGGGTGCACCGGGCAGCAGAAGGACCGGTGCAGGGACAGCACTGAGGGGCACCGCTGAGTTGCTCCTTCACAAAGTGCAGCCCCCAGCAGCGAGGAACACTCAGGGTCACAGCAGTTCCCAGCTCGGTGTAGGCTGCCTCTCTGAAACCAGCAGCCCTGCTGCGACTGCTGTGAACACTTCTGTGCCAATTACCAGAAGCCCTGGAATCCTGCCTGTTCCCTGAAGAGCGAGAAGAACTTGGCTTGAAGAGCCCTCCTGGTTGGGTGTAGGCAGAGCTGTGGGAGCTGAAGGAGTGGAGCTAACCCCCCCCAGAGCACCCTGCAGTGGGCGAGCTGCCTTGAGGCAGGGCAGGGGGACACAGGGTGGGAGTGCACTGACTGATGCATGTCCTGTGAAATCAGTTTAGGAATGAGCTATAGATGCTTTGGATTCAAAGAAAACCTTTGCAAAAAACAGCATTGCCAAAGTTGTTCTGCTTTAAAAAGAGATTGGCTTTGAGCTGAGCAGCATGGAGGAGAGGAGTGGGTCTGGGTTCAGCCCAAGAGAAGAGCAGAAGGCGAGATTGGTGCAGACCTGGGAGTGGTGCAGAGATGTTCCAAGAGCTTCTGCAGAGCCTCCATCCATGAGCTGCGGAGTGGCTGCTCTGGGTTCTCCATGGGCTGCTCTGAGGAACATCTCAACATCTGCCCGACGGAGTAACTTCTGAACAGGCAGCTCAGGTGGACTGAGTTGGGCTCATTGAACCTTATGGATCCCTTCCAACTTGGGATATTCTATAATTCTGTGATTACAGGCACTCTTTTCCCAGTCCAGCTGTGACCAGACCCCCATGTCTCCCCCAGCCTTGCAGTTCTTACAGAGCAGACTCGGACCCACCCAGGTCCCCCCTGCTGTCTCCAGGTCTGTGCTGTGTTCATACAGGAGATTAACAACAAGAAATACCAATGGCATTTTAGTCACAGAATCATAGAATCCTGAGAGTTGGAAGGGACTTTTAAACCTAAATCCTAACAAGACTAATATTTTTTTCCCCCAGAAGTCAACATTCAGTCCTTAGGAAATGTGCAGATGTGGACACAACCTGCAGAGGGAGCCTGCTGTGCCATAGATGCACATAGATGCACAGAGATGCAAAGAGACGTGCAGGAAGTGTTGGGGGTCCGCCAGCCAGGAGCTGTGCAGGGCAGGAGGTGTGAAGGACAGGAGCTCGGCAGTGCTGGGGCTGGGATCCCACTGCAGGGCCCCGTCCCGCAGCAGCAGAGCAGGCCCAGTGGCAGCGAATGGCATCCCGAAGTGCTTTCTGCTTAACAACGCCACCAGCGCTCCTTCCTGCACGGCTCACCCCGCATGCTGAGCTGCCTGCCCTCTGCTGCCTCGCAGCAAGCACAAAATCCATTGCAGATGTGTGTGCTACATGTCTGCAGCAGCACTAGGTGAGCCAGGAATAAAGCAAATTGGAGCTAATGGATGGAGATTTCAGTTTCTTCTCTCTGCAACTAGCAGCCCCCAGCAAAACAGTTATGAACTTTGCAGCATTTCACTTCAAGGCCCTGCAGACGTGCGACCACTGCTTTGGTTACCCACACTGCTCAGGCCTGACCCCCTCTGCCAGGTCACCATATCACCACCATGTCCCACATCCCCACATCACCATAGAACCACAGAACGGCTGGGGCTGGAAGGGACCTAAGGGAGCACCAAGTGCCAACCCCCTACTGACCGCCAGATGAAGTCTAGGCTGAGGCTGCCCAGGGCCCCATCCCACTCAGCCCTGAGCTGCTGCAGGGATGGGGCACCCACACCTCTCTGGGCAGCCTGTTCAGCACCTCACCACTCTCAAGGCAGGGATGGATCAGCCTCTACCTATGAACACTTTGATGGAAAACCAGTAGAGAATCAGTGCTACGCAGCACGGTGTGACTTATTTAACTGAAAGTGTAATTCTGTGTCTGTTTCTTTCTGTGAAAATGTTTTAATTCTACTTTCAAAATATTTTCCCAAACACGGGTCAGAACATTTGCATTAATTTAAGCAGACACTGTTCTAATTCTGTGCTCATCTCTATCTGCATCACAGGGTGATCTTAGGACGAGAAGGGCGGTTAATTAATTATTAATTAAATGACTAATGAAGGATTAATTAAAGGATTAAATGAAATCCCTCCGGACTGCAGGACACGAAGGGTGATCTCAGGATGGCAGCAACGTGCTCTGCAGTGCCACCAAGGCTGCGCTCTCAGCCCACACTGCCATCCCCACGCACAGCCGGCAGGCAGATGCAGGGAGTTGGGCACAGCCTCTCCTTCTGCCCCAGCCCACACTGCCCTATGGTTTCAGCAACAAAGCTGCAGAGAGCAGCGTGCCCTGCACAGCCTGCCCTGCCCACAGCAGGACACACTGCTGGTGACGGCCCCCAGCTCGGTGATGCTATTTGGTACTCCCAGCAGTGCCCGCTGCTGCCGCCTCCGCTATTGATTGATTAACTCCTTTTGTGACAAAGAAAAAACAACTTCTGTAAGTGACACAGAAGAGTTCTCCCGTGCAGAACAGTCAGCAAACCACTCGCTGCATGGCTTTGTCTTCATTATTTTGTGCTGTTCCTTAAGGCAGAGGAGTGTGAGAAGCGAGGAGCCCCGCTGTTGGTGTGGGAGCTGTGGGTGCCCCTGAGGGGACCCCTGGATCTGGGGCACACTGCTCTTTGTAGGAGATATTTCTCCTAACGCCCAACCAGAACACGATGCTGCAACAAGGATAACACGACCGGACTGCTGCCTTGCCCGCAGATCTCTGGATGTCCAGCTTTTACATTCCACATCTTTCTTTTGGATAGGTGATTTTTCACTTCAGAATTGATAAAAACCAACATTCAAAGTGAGTGAAAGCAAGCTGGATTTTAGTATTTCCTTATAATAGTATCTACTGTACAGATAAATAGGAAGCACAAGACAGGAGATAATCATGTACCGTGCCGTGTCCCTCATCAGATCAGCGCTGGCCCAGAGCTCCTCCCAGCAGCCCTACAGGACGGGTCTCTC
Source organism: Pavo muticus (assembly GCA_016647715.1). NCBI lineage: Eukaryota > Metazoa > Chordata > Aves > Galliformes > Phasianidae > Pavo > Pavo muticus. The sequence continues at coordinate 643,160 of JACDJE010000225.1, read as the reverse complement.
CAGGGTGGTTTAAGTAAAATAATAGAGTTAATGACAGAAGCAAAGCTACCTGGAGAGGTGCAATTCATCGCGGAGTGCTTCGTGCCATTATCTTAAAAACATACAGTGTAGTAATCACTTGAAGTAGTGATAACACATAATTGTATGCTTCTCATAAATTATAGGTGAATGGGAGTTTCAGCTAATGAGTGCCAAATAGCGGCTCAGGAACTGCAGTGATTACAGAAGATGTGGTGATGAATGCATTTATTATCAGGGTATTGCAAACCTTTTTATAGCAGAGACGGAAGTCGGAAACAAGTAGCCAGCACAGCATGCATGCATGGCCTCACTGCTGCCACAGCGACGCTGCAGAGCTGCTCGCAGCACGAGGGAGCAAAGCAAACATCCACATCCCTGGGCACGCATGTGGTTTGTGTGCCCTGTGCAACAGATGAGTGTCCTCAGCACAGCACTGACTCTGGACACCGGCCCTCGTGGGGAAGCAGCACTTGCACACATCTCCTGTCATGCTGGGGAAGGGCAGCGAGCAGAAGAGGCCATTCCACCAGCTCCACTTCTGTGGAAGTATCTGAGAAGTTACTTTCATCCCACTGCAAAAGGAAACTCAAATTTAACATCTCAGAGGCTTCCATGAAATAGAATTTTCCAGCTAAACTAATAACCAAATAATTCACATGACTGCTATCAGGGCCAATGCACGGTTCCATCTGTGCTTCCCCCTCGGAACATTTAGTTTGCTGATACACTGCTGTTTGGAATCCTAGTAATAAATAAAAATCAGGGAAATCCAATTGTGCTGCAACCCTGCACTGCAATGGAGCTCTCAGGAGGGGAGGATGAGCTCCGTGCCCAGAGGAGGGAGGTGAGGCTGCTGAGGCTCACGCAGTGCAGTGCCCCAGAGAACCCCGAGCACTTTGTGGGCTCAGGTGTGTTTGAATTTTCATCTCTTACAAGGTATATCCCATATCCAAGTCTTCCCTATCACTCACATTTTAAATTTAAACAAATCTTTTGCCGTGCAAGATAATGGATAAGATTCAGAAAAGCATTTGCTTTTAGCATGGCAAATTACAGCAAAAGAAAGCTTTGAAATCTCTGGAAGATAATAAATCTGAGCAAATTCTGGTTTCACCTACTGCTCGGCCTTCTAGCTTTATGGAAGAAAAACATGGGTGAGCTGAAACTCTGCCTTCCTGTCTTTAACTTAGTGGCTGCACTGCGGCCATGGTGTGGTCACGGTGTGGCCGTGGTGCAGCCACGGCCTGGCAATGGACTGCAAACATGGCAGCCTTTTTTCTATGCTCCTAGTTGACCTCAGCATGGACGAGACCTCACCCCAACCTACAACTGCTTTGCCAGAACTACAGCACCACAATTGTCTGTGATCAGTTGCTCAGCATGGCCTCTGCAGAGCTCAGAAGCTAGCCCGTGCACTACGCACAGAGATATATGCCATGTCCGATGCCTGTCTGATGTCCCTGTGCAGAACCAGGCCCTTGGGCTGATGCCTATCGTGCAGCATAGTCCCAGCTCAGGTTAGGCAGCGATCCCACGAGTCATGAAAAGCCACAGAAATTAAATGCACTCTTTTGGGATGCTAAAAAAGGCATTTCTCTCCACAGGTCTTTGCTAGAGAAAGAAATAATTGACTAGAGCACACAGAAGAAGGGTGAACAAACTCTCCCCAAAGCCACCCGGTGATCCAGTGCCTACCTACATGCAAATATTTGTGTAAGTCCTGAGAAATCCTTTGTGTCATCTGAATCTGTTCCGAGACGACTGCAGCTTGCACGAGTGCTCCGAGGCAAAGTTTGATGCAACCTGACAGCATTTGCATAACCTTTGTGTAGGAATAAAATGTTCTTGCGTAGTTTCCTTTAGCACATTACCTATAAACAGGCTTTTAAGTAATAACTGGTGGGAATTCCTTTTTTCTTTTCGCTTTTTATTTTCCCTTTGAAAAAATACCCAGCCGCCTTATTCATGCTCAAAATATGTTAGCTGCTATTTTCCTTGTAAAAGAGGCGGAATGACAGAACCACGTTGTTTGAAAGCTAACGGTTTCACATCTCCAGTGTCACGGAACAAATAGACTTTTCAAAACTGAATCAATTATTGATAAACTCTATATGTGGTATATTAAAATGTGGAGTGTATTAACAGGTGAGGTAATACACTGCAAAGCATACACGGTGCATTAAAAATCATGTTTCTACAGAGCAGCTGCAAACAAATCTCCGTATGTTTTGACATTAAATGACGCCTTATTGCATGGTTTTGACTCGTAAAATCAGTGCTGGCCAGAGAACAGCTGTGTATGCTTCTGCTTTATAAACAGTTGAAGGACTAGAATTAAAAGTATTACCAACCACACTGGGCACATCTCCTTCCCGCCGGCACGGGTGGCACCAAAAATCACCCAGTGAACAACCAGACCGGTCAGTGGAGTTTTGCCCTCCTCCACCCCAAGCTGTAGGTTCTGCACCACACAGCACAAAACGCCACATGACCATCCAGTGTACGTAACTGCACGGTTATGTACATCTGTGCACTTGTCACATGTTAACTGAGTTGGTAACTACACTGCTCTACATACGCACCGCTCCACAGTCATTAATGAAAACAATGACTCCTATGCCTTTTCAGGAGCCTGCCTAAGTTAAAGTTAAAATCGGTCATGGCCAAGCCCAGGCACAGCAGGGCAACATGCTGCACGTGCTGGGAGGCGGCTGCTGAGCAGCATGAGGAGTCCCCACAGAAAGCAGTGTTCCACCCAGCCGTGCCAGCCATGCCATGCATGCCAGCCATGCCGCTGTGCTGGATGCTGTGTCCCTGCAGCGGCTGCCCAGCCAGCCAACCCCAATTCTGGTCTCTCTCCCTCGGTCTTCAAGAGTCCAAGAGTAGAAATGGGAACACTTCACTGGAAAGAGCTATGCAGCAGCCCTATCTTGTTTGAAATTCATCCTACACATGCACCTACACAAGTATTTATAAATGTTTATTTAAATTAATGGATGAAATACGTTTCGTTCTTTAACTCCCTGAGCCCCACAAGAGCCACTGAGCAGGCACAGCCCCTCGCACCCCGGGCAGAGTGGGAACGTGGAATGGCAGCAGGTGACGGCCCCACGGAGCCTGGGAACCTTTCAGCATGAAGCACAGCCATGTGGTTTTTGATTAAGTATAACTGGAAGGAATTGAACTGAATTCAGAATGCTGGGAAGGAGAAAAAAAAAGCCAACAACACCCAAACAAACAGCAAACCTGACTGCGTTCCGGGCAGAAATAATTGAAAGTCCGTGTGGGACCTCACCATGACATTTGTGAAGTCTGACTTCATTAAAAACAGCTACATTGCCTCTGATTGCTAATCCGCCTTCCCTGCTCCTGCCCAGACAAACACGGTGAACGCAGCTCGCCAGAACGGCTCCAGCTGCCCGCCCACTCCGTGCCATTTTTAGATTCCCGGGCTTCCTTTCTCTGCTGAGTTCTTAATGCAGCAGCCACGCTCAGACACCAGAAAAACGCTCAGAGAGCCGCGGAGCAGCGAGCGGCGCTGCCCTCAGGTGTGCACCAACTCGGAGCTCTAACATCACCCCATAGGGCAATAACTCCTCCAGGGGAGCCCTCGGCTGCTCGGCCTCAGCAAGTGCTGGATGGGACCAGAGAGTTCACCCCAATAAAAGCAACCTCCCAAACATATCTTCATATGAGAATTAGGGTCGAAGACCTTTCTCTAGCAGCTCATCAAGGAAGCAAGGAAAAAAGGCTGATCCCCACAGGCGGTGTCAGTGCTGCTAGTACTGCTGCAGGCTGCAAGAGGAACCAGCTGCACGGGCTAAAGAATGTGCTGCTGCAGTGGGAGGAACACAGTCAGCCCGGGGTGGTGAGCGGGGATGGCTGCAGGATGTTGGCTCTACATCTTCTCAGTATTTTTTAAAATATACATTTGCACCATAAATAGCACAGCTCAGAATGAGGTTATTAATCTTTGAGAGCCACAGACATCTGAGATTAATCAGCTTGTCTCTCATAAACACTACCTGCAACTCCGGAATAACAAAGGAAAACATTTTCTAAAGAACACACGTAGGCATTAACCTCTTCTTTGCACGATCACATCCTCACCATAAGGTGCTAAAGTATTGCTTCTTTTTTTACAGCACCTAGGCAAACATCAATAATTTAGTCTGTTCTATAACACAGGTAAGGTAATTAACAGGAATTTGCTGGCCCATTAGGAATGTATGAACAGAGGCTGTCTCGGGGCCGGGCGCAGGATGAATCCAAAGCCAGACCACTGCCTGCACCCAGCTCCAGGCTCCCTGGGCTGCCAGCTGCTGTGGGAGATCCCGAGGTACCTCCATGCCCCCGTGGCACTGGGGCCAGGACAGCCACATCACACGTTTTCTTGTTCGTTTGTTTGCCTACAGGAACAGAAAACACCAAGAAATGGACCAAACCCTTCCCTTACTGCAAGAAATGCTATTTATTTTCATAAACTATATAAATTTTAATGACAGTTGGCATTTTTCAGATACCAACACCATTATTCCTCTCACTGCTGTGAGGTAGATGTATCTGCAGTATGTTCTACTTTTTGTTAAAGCAATCCATGTCACATAAAATCCTACTATCAAAGAAGTTGCCATCTGCAAACGGCCGAGCTTGCCTAGCTTCTCCAACCACCACATCAGCAGTGCCACTGCCCCACAGCCTGGCCCCGTCACGGGGAGGGCTTTCTAAGAAAACTCATGAAGGACTGGAAGACACTCTAGGCATGAAACTCAATATTGGCAGAATCATCAGTTTCAGAAGCTGCTGCGTTCTGACCTCGAGCGGGACGAGGCGTGGGGTGATGGAGAGCTGGCCGTGCTGCTGCAGGAGCTGCAGGGCACTGGGCAGCATTGAAGCCCCCAGGTCCATGTGCCGGGTGACACCCAGAGCCGCATCCTGCCGTGCTGATGGGCACCGACACAGCAACAACGAGCTGAGATATACGGTGGGGATCAAAGCGTTGGGTCTGATCACAGACCGCTGTTAATGGCTCCGAGGGACGGAACCGCTCGCCAAGGGTGTAGGGAAGGGGAACCTCACAGGTTTTAAAAGCAAGCATGCTTGGCCTTTGTTTCTTGTTTTTGTTAGTAGAAGACAGAGAATTTACCTACATAATTGCACATAAATTACGTATTTGCAGAGCATTGTAAAAAATAATGACCTAGCTTTCAACTGCTACACATACTCAGCTCCAATTAGCTGCAGTGAAAGCTCTGTGTTTATACCCAGGGAAGAGTGAGACTTAATTATTTCCAGTATTTTTAATACAAATCCTGTTTGTGTGTATAGAAGCGTGTTTATGGCTATCCATGTATGGGGGGATAATGGAGGGCTGACTTTGTGCACGGCCACAGATGCCTGATTGCATGTTTATCTATAATGGGCATTTCAGTGGAATGACCCAATAATTTTGCTGGCCAGACTTATTCCAATACTGCATGTTAATTGCTAGAGCGAGCTGAAAATAGATCTTAAAATAGGATGTAGGTGGTTAGCCCCGGGGGAAAGAGGAATGAAATATGTCGTGTGTGATGCTGGCTATGGCCAGAAAAAGTGAAGCAGCAGCTAAGTTGGAGACAGGTGGGAGCAGGGGGGGAGAGCAGCTTCACTCACAAAGGGAGCTGCAGTTAAAGCATGCCCACACCCGTGAGCCCCACGCACGATGCAGGCATAGCCATGCCACAAGTGCACTGCTCTGTGGGCACTGAGGCAGCTGCCAACCAAGTTACACACAACAGTGATGCTCATCACATGGGCATTTTTAACCTAAAAGTGTTCTTCGCAGGTGAGAACCACAACTAAAGCCCCCACACCCCGGGCAGAAACCAGCCCTGCAGCCCACCAGCACTTCCTCACGGGTATCCCAAGCTTTCAGCAGTAACCTTGTCATAGTTTGCACTTGTTGTCCAGAAATTTAATATTTACAGTACTTCAGTCATGTGTCAACATATCAAAAATTCCTGTAATATTTATGCTCCTGCTCTGGATAACCTTGTCAATCTTAATTATAGCTTAGGGTAGGCAAACAAAATTGGCTGCGTGGCTCCAGATGAGCTGTGCCATTGTTCAACGTGCTGCTGTAACACATTCCATACTTCTAATGCACCAAAGCATTTGAACCGCTGTTGCACACTGTGCACGCAGTCATTTGAGCTCTCAACAACATTTATTTATTTAGATTCCAACCTATAAAACATAAAATAATACATTTCCAAGACTCCAGGCGCCCTTGACAAATAATTAAAAAGGCAATTCAACAATTTCTCAAATACCACTGGCACATCAAAAACTTTTCTCTGCATAAAATTGTACAAATGTCAAACTTCCTTACCTAAAATGTCACAAAACTTTATTTCCTCCTGTCACCATGCCCACTAAGATAGCAGCCTTGCCTGCCTGCCTGCCTCTCAGATTAAAAGACCTTTCAAGCCAAAGGGAGCGATGGATTCTCCCCTCCCAGGGCGGCTGCACAGCACCCTGCCAGCCCCCATCTCAGCTCACCATGCAGCAATTCCCAAGCAGATCCTGCCCTGCTGGCTACTCACGCTGGGCAGCTCTCTGGCCCCAGAGGTGCTGCTGCGGAAGGGCCGGAGGCGGAGCAATAGGGTTCTGTGGGGACAAGCAAGCTCTCCTTGCTGTGGGCATCTGCCGGGGGCAGCCCCACCAACAGCACATAGAAGGCAGACGTGAACAAGCAAAAGTCTTCTGAGAAAGAAGATCTGGTTGTTTAAATGTCCTGCCACTCTCACGTGATGCTCCTGGATTCCTCCATGATGTCCAAGTAGGACATCTGGACACATCATAGCACGACACAGCATGGACATAGCACGATCTGTGGGTAAAGCCACATCAGCTCACACTGAGACACGCTTCCATTGCTTTCTCTTCTCTGTCAGGACTCAAAGATCAGCAGAGAAAAGGGGAAAATAAAGAAAACAAACCACAACCTCTCACACTGCTTTTGCCGTACCACATTATGCTCTCTCATATCCAACCTGTACTCCTTACTGCTATGGGACTGCAACTCTATGAACTCAAAGCAAATATTTCCAGCAAGTGCAAAAATCCCAGTAACTCTTCATCCACAGCACTGATTGACCAATGCCAGGAAATGATGCGAATGACACCTTGCAGGAGTTAGAAGCTTATCTCCATCGCATCCACTACAGGCATTTATCAGAAAAAAAAAACACACAGGAATGGAATGGGACGAAATGGAATTGGACGGAATGGAATGGAATGGGATGGAATGGAATGGAACGGGACGGAATGGGATGGGACAAAATGGGATGGAGTAGTGTAGAGTGGAGTAGAACAGAAAAGAACAGAGCAGATCCAAAAAGCAGAAAATTTAAACAAACCAGAGAAGTCATTTCCAAACGTACAGTAGTATTTTATAGTGCTTAGCCACTATCTACGTTTCTTCTGCTTTCTTCCATGACATTTAGGATCCATAATTACTACTCAAGGTACGTGCTCCGCAGTGCTGCACAGGAGCCCGCCAAGGATCCTCCCTTAACCCTGCGTAGACAAGAGCAGCTCTGGGGCTGAGGGCAGTGCCCGTGTCCCCTGCACTCCTGTGTTAACAGCGCCCAGCCCACGAAGAAAGGCAGGATGCTAACATTCCTCTTACTTTAAGACCTGATTCCTAAGGGAAAGGTTTTATATAAATCATATTTTTATAACGTAGACTGAAAAGTGTGGCTAGAGCACTTTCATCCAATTTCTGTAAAGTGTCTTGAATGAGCAAGAAGTACCTATCCCCGAATACAGACTTCTGAGAGAAATTAGGAAAAAAAATGATGTCTTATTTATAGCTTCCCTAAGGCTGCTTCAAGTGGAGAAATATGGACTTACTTAGCAAATTATCACAGTTGAATTTTACATATACTGTGAGACTGGCAATTATGAATGGCTTGCTCAGAGGCTGGGCTCTTCCTCCCCTTCTAAATTCAAGGATGTGAGTGAACAGAAAGAAAGCACGTTTCACCAACAGTTAACCTTTTCCCATACGGATAAAAAAATGGATGAATCATTGTGCATGTGAATTCTTAGCTTCTGTCATGAGGCCCTTGCTTAAAATAAATGAGCAAAAAAAGGCATCGCTGAAGCCAGAAATGGAGTTCCAACCTCAGCGGGACCCTGCTGTGTCCCTGCGGCTGGTACTGGCTGCACTGCCGCTCTCAGGGGAAGAAATACACGTATATATTTATTGTTTTGACCAAACTTTGGCTTAAGGACCAAACCTCGTATTCTACCGAAGGCGTCAAAACATTTTCAAGGAACAGAAGTGATAAAATTTTCCAGTTCCAAAGGAAAGCACATCGGTGCCATCGTGCTTGTGGATGGCAAACCAGAGCTTAGGGAAACAGAAATGCACAAGATATTGACTGCAATTTGCCAAGAAACCAGGATCAAGAGGTTCCAAAAGGCGTTTAAGAGTTTAGAGGTTCATAAAGCTGTGAAATTCATGAGGAATTTGCATTGGTATCAACTCACAGACTTTTTTATTGCTGGCTTTTTCCCTCTGGCACGTACAGAGAATGTTTTTGAAAGCAGAGTCCTTAAATTAGAAATTGCTTTAAAAATGCTGCTGAGATTCAAGAAAGATCCCCCAAAGATTCATTCTGAAACTATTTCATACATGATAATTACACGAAACGAGCTTGGTCTCACTGCTGTATTTCATTAGGGTGGCTAATTGCAGCAGCTCGGCCCGGACACCGCTGGGCTGCGCAGGGCCATGCTGGTGCTGAAGGCGGTGGGTAATGCCTGCAGCGCCCTGCCATGGGCAGCCCCCACGGGCTGCTGTGCCTCCCAGCCAGGAGCACTGGCAGAGCTCATGCTCCCAAGCAAAGAGGCAGCAGCCATTTGTGACACCTGTAAGCTCATTCCCTTCCCTGTTTCCGCCTGCATGCATTGCCAGACAGCCAATATCCCAAGAGAACCTGTACAGAGGAAGACTGAACTGAGGGCGATACATCCCAAAGCACTGGCCAAAGGTGGGGAAGGGCTTTCTCCATAACAGCACATCTCTGCAAGCAAGAGAAGAGGCAGCACCGTGGTATGGCAGCGCTCTCACACTGAGCTCTCGTCACCTCCATTCTGGAGGGACACAGACGAGCCACCAGGGACGGAACACAGTGAGGATGGGACTGCCTGGGCCTTGCTTTCCCCCGGGGTAGAGAAATACCCCATCAGCCTTCAGGCTGGCAGCGCTGGCTTCACAACACAGAGCTACTCTGCTCTGCCTCGTGCAATATTGATTCTTACAACGAGCTCTGTAAACATCAATATTTTTGTGCTTCAAGTTGACTAAACACAGCACAGTGAAACGCGCCCCGCTGGCTGCACGTGCCCAGTCAGAATGGAGAGCAATGGGTCATGTTTAATGGGAAAGGATGGGGACAGCTGGGAAGGGTGTGGAATGGAGAACAGGGCAAGGAGAGGGGACAAAGTGCCAGAGGGGGAAGGCAAGCAGGGAGCTGCAGCACAGGGACGGGTCATGGTGGGCAGCAGGGCTGAAGAGATCAAGGTATTTCTGGTTTTGTGATTGTTTTAACTAGCTCCTGTCTGAGTGCGTGCACTGATCTCAGTAAAGAACATTTCTGCTCTTGCATAATTGAGGAAGGCTAAAAAATGCAGGGCCATTCCTGCCAGGCCCCATCCCCAACCCCACTTCTCCCCCAGTGCTCACTTCATTGTTTATGAGCTACACGTGGGGAGCCTTAACAGCTCCTACACAAAAACACAACAGCGCTCCAGAGTGAGCTGCACAAAGCTCATTTTTAGAAGAGAACATATTTCCAGTAGGCAACCAGGTGTGCTGTTATTATTTCTGCCATTAATTACGCCATTTATTAATTTTAACTGTTCTCCCCTTACCACACACACAGATTGGAAATAAAATATGCAAACACATTCAGTGTCTACGAAAGGGTACGTTCAGCTGTGAGCACAGCAGATTTCCATTTTCCTAATGCTATCTGGCACTTGCCTCTGTCCAGTCACATTAGCCGCTAAACGATTCCAGCTCTATCAGCCCATAAAAATGTGCCAAACCAAATAGGAATTTATAATTCTGAGTAAATAAATCCTACACTTAAAGTCCCTCAAGAGCTCCGAATATGTGATAGAAGCAGGTTGTGCACTTGGATGCTCGTAATCACAGCACCGCATCCAAAAACGCGATCCATGTTCCATTGGGAAGAAAACAGCTTTTCAGGTAAATTCTTGACAAGACGTAACCTTAATCACTGCCTCTTCTTCCTGAGCTACACATGATTTTGACAGAGAAAAACCGAGGACATTTCAGATACATTATGCATTTTGACATTAAGTAACTAGCAATTAGGCAAAGTACATAATTGCATCTTAATGCACCGGAGGAGAAAATAACAAAAAAGTCTGGGGAAAAGCTTTATAAAAGTGGGGGTTTGGTGGGAGGTAAGAGAAATAACAAAACCAGATCCTGAAGGAAAAACAACAGCAACAAAAAGCAGAGCTGGGATGGCTCCTCCTGCGGGCACAGCCACACCAACAGCTCAGCAATATGACCCCAACACCAAGACTTTAAGCACCTGTACATGATATTAAATGGCAGTGATCAGTTTCGTTCTAAATAAAACTGTCAATTGAAGTGAATTCTCGCCAGCGGAGCGCTCATATTTCTTTGCTCAGTCTTAGGAGTGAATCCCTCTGACCTGAGCGCTGTGACATAAACCAACACCTCTCAGCAAGCGGTGCCACAAAGCTATTAAAGATTTTAAGCCATAAAATACACAGCCGAGGTTAAAGCACATATTTACTGGAAAATTTTATTAGCAAGGCAAGCAAGATGCCTCCATACTGAGTTTCTAATGAGCAGCTTTCCAGGCAGCATTCCCTGGGTTACCAGGAATGGCACAAAGCGATGCACAACTGGACCCACAGTGCCGCACAGTGCTGCTGGGGTGTGAAATGCTCCATCCCCAGCTCCATCCCCAGCAGGAGCACACAGACACTGCTTGCCTGCTAAAAGTGACAGTTACAGAGCTGTCACCCATCACTCTTAACGCCAAGTCTGACTACGTCGACCTTGCTGCCTGTTTTAACAGGGCAATGCAGTCTGATACCCGAGTGGTGAGCCCACATCTCCATGCACGTCAGCATACTGGCGTCATTAATTGGTCTGCCTGTGGGGCAGCCAGACTGAGAGTGGGGCTGCTCACGGAGCTGCAGGAGCAATTTGCTACTTGAGAGTTGTATTAAAACAACTCAATTCTGCTCTGCTACATACTATCAGAACGACAGCAAGGCCCCGGAATGTCCAGAGAGGGGCATTGGTGCTGCGAGGGGTCCGGAGCACAGTGCTGTGGGGAGCAGCTGGGGGAGCTGCGGTGTTCACCTGGGGCAGAGGAGGCTCAGGGGAGACCTCAATGCTCCACGCAGCTCCTGGCAGGAGGTTGAGGTGAGAGGTGGCCTGAAGGGCTGAGCCGTGCCTGGGAGCGCTGCCCTTGGCACTGCAGCCGCTGCCTTTCTGCTGTAGTCACGTTAAGCAAATATCCTTTACTCCACTTTAACATTCAGATCAGGTGTACTTTAGGCACAATAAAAAACTATATTGGTATTTGCAGATCTTGGAAGAGCCCCAGTTCTTTAGAAATGAAAATCAGGCTGTGGAAAGGCAAACAGCATTCCAAGCCATCAAGGTGCAAAGACAGCCACTGACTGCTCCATGGACCTCTTGCACCCCTCAGCAGCAGCTGAAGTCAGCCAGACTTACTCAACAACACTGACCTAAAATACAGCAAAATAACCAAAAGTTACCTCCATCACAACTTTTTACCTTCAACAAGAACCACACAACCTCAGCTTCTTCAAACCTGAAAATCCAAGTCCTTTCACAGACACTGCCATAGCCTCACAGCTGTAAATACAGAGACGACGGCCATGGAGGTATGTGGAATTCAGACAGTCAGGATTCTGATCTCTGTTTTTTTGGTTTAATGAGTTCCTTTCTGCAAAAATAGATGTCTAATTTCCAAGTATTGAACTACAGAAAAGAAGGAAAAGGCCAGCTACCAAAATTAGCCAAAAATGATACATCCATCGCCAAGCAGGAAGGCCAAGGTCAAAAAGAACTCCGTGTTTATCAGTTTTGAGGAGAGCAGAGCTCACTCAGAAGCAGGACACAGCTGGAATTGCACAACAATGCAATTTACATCGTTGCTGCTGCCACCACTTATTTGCTACTAAACACCTTATTACAGGACCAGGGAACGTTAAGGATGTAATAGCATTCTCACTCCCTTGGGATGGAAGAACTTTCTGACATCAATACAAAAGGAAACCCCTCATGACTCAGCACTGACTGGGGTCTGGCAATGAGAGGGGGGTGGTCCTGGGAGGAGACGGGGGTTGGCACGGCTGGGGGGACGGCAGCACCCCCTCACTGCGCCCCAGGCTGCCAGCGTGGTGCAGACACGTGCTGGCATCTCTTCTCTAATGGCTGGCATAATTATTCCATGTCAGAAAAGACACTAAATTGAATGTCCATTTAGAGCACCGATCAAATTGATGCCACTGTTGGAATTAAATTATTTCCTTAGGCTTTCAGCACTGCAACCTAAGGCAATACATGTGTCTAACCCAGCACCGGTGCTTGTTGATATGCTCGTGTAATCAGAAGTGGCAACAGAGTGAGGCTGCTTCAAAACAGGACTGCCCTGGGATGGCTCCTCCTGCATGTGGTGCTCCCAGGAGAGCAGGGCAAACCCTCACAGCACAGCACAGCGACCTGCTGGGGCAAGGGGGAAAGAAGAAAGGAATCATAGAATTGCTCGGGTCGGAAAAGACCTTAAAGATCATCAAGTCCAACTGCAACCTAACCAAACTACCCTAACAACCCTCCACTAAATCATGGTCCTGAGGAATCCACAGTCACAGTCATAGCAGTTGGAAGGACCTATGGAGCTCATCGAGTCCAACCCCCACTAAAGCAGGATCCTACAGGTTGCAGGAAATGCAGGAGCTGCCACTATAGCTGTTATCTGAACTCCCCACCAGCACAGGACCCAGTGCAGGAGCTGTGCAGCACAGCCAGCAACGCACCACGCTGTGGGGTGGAGGGAAAGGAGATGCTGCGATGGGGCTGGGAGGTTCAGGGCCTCTGCAGCGCTGCATCAATGAATGTCATATACAAAGTGAAATTTAATTATAACTGTAAAGAAATAAGCCCTTAAGGACAAAGGTTTCATAGTGATTTGATATAATGCATGGACTGGAACTGAAATAGATTTTAAAGGTACTTAACTTTTCTTCCTTGTATGGAAATACAGCAATACATGCAACTAACTTTTTAACTGGTTCTGATCACCGGGGAAGAATAGTTGCTGGCTTCAGTCTACTTGAACATCTTTTTTGATTGATGCATGTGTAAGTTCTTCGGATGCTAACAGAATAACAGAAATCAGGTAGTAACAGAATAACAGAAATCAGGTAGTAACACAATAATAGAAATCAGGTGGTAACGCAAACACTGCAATGAGGTAAGGAAACCGAACCCACCCAGCAGCACAAGCACAGCCCCCACACACCCAGCCCCACAGAAACCTCCCTGCAGGCAGAGCCCACCACTGCCCATTGGCTCCTACAGAGCTCAGCGTGTGCCATCCACTGCTCTCTGGAGTTTGGTTTGTTTTGCTCAAGCTGAACACCTGAAGTCCTCGAGCTTATTATTCATAATGTTTTTGTCCTATCTCAACTTCCTTTCTGGGTTATCCATGTTTCTTCTTCTTTCTTTTCATGAGTAGAGATAAGAATGTCACGGCAACAGACAAAGTTGTTATGTATATTTGGATGGGCTACCAAGCAGAGGTGAGATCACGCCGATTAAAGCACTCCTACCATTTGCTATCTGAAATGGATGTGTCAGGTTTTACTGAATCTGTTATGAGAATGGGCCGATGTAACTTGATGACCTGAAAAAGTACCGAGAGCACTTGAGGAAAGGTGCCTTTGCAAGGAGACGACTCCTGAAACCACTACAACAACAGAGATCCAGCTATGGAGATTTCAAGGCACATTTCGGGGTCTGCTACAACTAACACCACGGAGCTCACTCAATGATGGCGGTGGCACAAGACAGGGAAAGGCAGGGCAGCCCCAGGAAGGGTGGGAGAAATGCAACAGAGAGCCCCAGGCTGCACACAGGATGTGAGTTTGGGAATAAGCCCTAGTGCTGGGCTGACAGGTCTGGGATGGGAAACTCATTAGCAAACAGTACAGCACCTGGCAGCCCCGGCCAGACCTGCCGCGTTCTCTTCTTCTAATACATGCTTTAGGAATAGAAAGCTGTCAGACACGTGGACCATCAGTCTCTGTCAGACATTTTCATCTTCAGAAAATGTCTGCTGTAACTATCCCAGAATCCTTTGCTTTTCTTAAATGGTATTTAAATGGTTCTTAAACTACAAAGAAATTAACACCTCATGCGGAGAGCTGCAGGCCAACAGCAGCCCTGAAATCTCTGGGGTCCCTGGGAGGCTTTTGGTGCAATTGCTGGAGACCCACAACAATCTCACTGCCCAGAGAGGCTGTGGATGCCCCGTCCATCCCTGGAGGTGTTCAAGGCTAGGCTGGATGGGGCCCTGGGCAGCCTGGTCTGGTATTAAATGTGGAGGTCGGTAGCCCTGCTTGAAGCAGGGGGGTTGGAGCTTCACGATCCTTGTGGTCCCTTCCAATCCGGGCCATTCCGTGATTCTATGATATGATTCTATACATTTCAAAATCCTTCTGAAGCAAAGCAATAACCAAAACAACGCGATACCCAGCGACGGCAGGACAACAACCTACAGACAGTGTAGCTCAGCCAAGAGAAACTGTTTTCTACAGAAAGAATGACACGAAAGAAGTAAAGTTTGAGCTCTTACATCTTCCCAAGGCGCCAATCCTACCCATGTAAACCCAAAGGGCAGTGCATGACCCTGCTGCCTGTGTTGGTTTCCCAGCTCCAGCTTACAGACAGAGCAGTTGTGGATGCCCCCTCCTTGGAAGCATTCAAGGCCAGGCTGGATGGGGCTGAGGGCAACCTGGTTTAGAGGAATGTGCCCCTGCCTCTAGCAGGGGATTGGAACTGGATGATCTAGAGGTCCCTTCCAACCCAAACCATTCTGTGATTCCATTCTATGATTCAGCTGGTGGGTGAGTGGAGGCTTTTGCTTTTGGTGTCACCATTTTCACCAGTATTTCTTTCCCTAACTGAAGATGCACATGCAGATCTCTCTGAAATCAGGCCTTGTGTTATGCCATACGGACTGTATGCAAACATCCAAACCCCATGTAAAGTACTGCCTTAAAGTACTGCTTCGGTATGGCTTGATCTCAAATGTAGAATGGAAGAAGTTGCAGTGCTTTTCTTCTCTGCCATAGCAAAGCAAAACAAGGTAATTCCGTATTGCCCAGAAGTGGTTGCAAAAATATGGCTCTTCACTGCAAAAGCCTGCACTGAATGTGAAGCTGGCAGGCCCATTTAGCAGCAGAGGGAAGATGCAGAGCACAGTCCCCAGAGAAGGAGCAGCCTGGGGCAGAAGCACAAAGCATGGGGCTGTGCAGAGTCCGTGCCCTCATTGCAGACCCGACTGCTGCAAATGGCACGGGGGTACAGACAGCCCTTGGGCTTTGTTAATAGAAATTGGCTGCTTTTGCACCCTTATAAGCAAGATCGGATGCAGGCCTTATCAGAATGTCCTAACAGATGTATTTATCCCTATTGAAACGGCTGCTGCTCCGGTGAAAAAGGCACCCAGAGGAAACCATGGTTACAGAAGTTGCCTTGTATGTTAAATAATGTAGCACAAAACCATCTCAAGTCTCTGATCTCATTAGGATCATGCTGTAGCCAAGGATTAAAATCGAGATTAAGAGCGGTGCAGAAGGACACTCTGTCCCTCTGCGGGAGCAGGGCAAGGAAAGCATCCCCTATATTTTAAGTAGGAAAATCCTAAGCCTGTAAGTAGGAAAACATGGAGATGCGGCACACGGCTCAGTGGGCATGGTGGGGACGGGCTGGCCGTTGGACTTGATTAAATAAACCTTTTGTTTACAGTTGTCAATAGGAATTCATACAGTTAACTCTCTGCTTGCAGAAGAGCTGAGATGCACACGTGTGCTGTGTCAGAGCAAACAGGCAAGGAGAGAAGCAGGGCTGTGCATGGCCCAGAGCCAGCGGTTCCGCTGCATGCAGCACCTGCACAGAGCCGAGCTGGGTCAGGGAGGGGAACGAAGCACGTCTGCAGATGCATGAGATGAGTGAAGGAAAAAAAATGTAAAAAGAAATGAGCTAAAAGGCACTTGGGTTGCAATAACGAATTGCAGATAAACGCACACCTCTTGGTGAGTCATTAACCTGATGAGAGTTTTCAGCCAAACTCAGGATTGCCATTACGCAGAAAGTCCATCAAGTGAAAGGAGCGCACAGAAACGTTGGCGCCTCTCAGAAAACAGGCAAGGCTGAATGTCACTGTGCTGAGAGCCTTCCCTGGACACAGGGCCATGGCTGGGAGACGTGGGGGTTCTGCACCCAGCCAGCTGCCCATGGTTGCAGAGCCGTGTGGGGAAGCAGAGAGCCAGTGGGGCTGTGTGTGATCTGCCTGCATTGACCGCGATATCTACCAGCCGTAAGAGCTGCCCCTCCCCTCTCTGCACCGAATGGCCTGCGAGGTGCACAGCACCTCCATGCTGGGCTGTTTAACAGACTGCAGCTGCTGCATGTAAAGGGTAACTTCCGAGCCTTGCAGGAACCCTGGTCTGAATTTCTTTGCCGCCTGAAGCAATCAGTTTCTGCTAAACTAATGGCATTACTTGTACTCCTCATGACAAGGAGAGCCGTACTTTTGCCTATGTGCAGCTGCTGTGGGTATCTCCAGGCATCTGCACAGAGCTCAGTGGGCACAGGGCAGCACAGAGCTGGGCAGGAGCTGCTCTGAACCACCCTGCACCACTTCACAGCACCATCAGAGATGACAGCACTGGATTTAGGAGACCCAGGAAGGTAGGAGAGCTGCACCAAGGATAGTGAACTGCCTGGAAGCATTCTGCTCACAGGAAGGGGAAATGCAGCGCTCCTCAGCCTGGAGAAGGTGTGCAGGAAACCACGTGTGGCAGCAGAAGTGAGGGGTGGTGAACAGCTATTTGTTGTGCCTCGGAATGCAGGAACAAAGGGCTGTCAGAAAGGAATTAGATAGTAGGTGCAAAGCACACAAAAGAAAGTATTTTTCACACTGTATATAATTAAACTGTGGAACTCATTACCACAGGATGCTGGGGAAGCCAAACACACAAATGGATTCAAAAAGCAATTAGACAAATTAATGGAAGAGAAGTCCATCAAAGCCTGGTAAACACAAAGCCAAGGACGCACAACACAACGCTCAGCGCCAGCCCTGCAGCACGCCCAGCGGCAGCATGGTACGATGGGCACAAAGTGGTTTGAGGAGGCACAGAAAAAGCCTCCACTGAGGCCCCATGGACCTAATGATTAATCGCTCGTGTGCAGGCAATGACTGGAGCCACCAGCTGTGGTGCATTTAGGAAGCACAGGGGCTGTTCCTGCCTGGGGATGAGCAGAACCGCCAGCCCTTGCTGCACCCTGCTAATGCAGGCCTAGTGCACCACTGATTTGTACTACGCTCACGTGCTTTCACTGCCCAAAAAACCACAGCTGGGGTTATTCTGCGAGATTTAAAACATCATACTGAATTGAAAAGTGTTTTTCTTGTGATTTAGAATCCAAACAGGAGTAAAATGATAGCAAGTATCAGCCCAGGTTACTGACACTGTTACAGCAAGGGGAGGAGAGCTGAATGCAAACCATTCCGAATGGGAGCATCTCAAAACAAAAGGTGAAAGGGAGCAGCACAGGAGAAGAAAGGTTATAGTTCCAGCAGCTGTTAGCTGTGTATTTTCTACCTAGACACACTGAATATCGAACCTTCTTATCTTCAGCTATAAATCCCAGCAGCAGGATATGACTCTGAGAAATGCGCTAAGCTCAAGAGCCAAGACGTGACCCAAGCGATGCGCTGCTGCTCGCCCACACCATGCAAACGTGTCACAGCAGATGGGCTTTGCTCCACTGGGGAGCTGTGGGCACCGCTCAGGTTTGTCACCTGCAGAGCTGTAGGGCACAAATGCCACACGCTGTTCCGGGCTTGTAGGGAAATGCAGAAGGCAAAAAGAAGCCCATCACTCCAAAAGGCATCAACGATTTCCGTTAAACACAACTCCATACTTCTGATTAGTTTGGGTTTTTCCTTCTCACAGCGTTACACCTTTGATTTTCTAAGCAGTCTTATTGGTTCTATATGCAAATGACTTCCAGGGCATAGCAATTTCAGACAGTTCTTTGCTAACACCCATGTAATTCTGGTAAGTAATAAATACGAGATGCCAACGCTGTGCGCAGTGCAGACAGCACCACCTCCATCCCGGGCCACCGGGCTGCACTCATCACCAGTCAGCTACCACAGAGTAACACTGCGAGGCCTGCAAGGCTCAGAGTGGAGTAATTTCATTATAATAACTAAATCGATTTGCTAAAGAGATTAACACATTGCCAGAACAACCACAGCTGGCTCTTTGGAAACATTCAGCAAATACTGTACCAGCAAAAATGTGCCAACAGGCAAGCAAATGTACTATACAAAGAGCATTCATTTGGTCCTCTTCCTGGAAAAGATTAAAATGAAGATTTTTTACAAAGAAAAAATAGCAATGACTATTTTATATCTCGTAGTGACTGGAAAGGGTTTCCTGACAGCACAGACCCAACATTTTAATCACAAGCTGCTGTGTTGTTTCACGGTTATGCTATTTAGCCAGGACCAAAGGTAAGGCTCTAAAGAGCGCTCAGCACTGCACAGCTGCCCAGGGGGTGATGGGGTCAGCAGCCCTGGGGGTGTTCAGAGCCATGGGGATGTGGCACTGAGGGGCGTGGGCAGTGGGCACGGGGGGGTGGGCTGGGGGAGCTCAGAGGGCTTTTCCAATCTGAATGATTCTATGATTTTATGGCTCTCTGTTTTAAGAATCCACCTCTGTGCCCACACAAAACACAAATCCTCACTGTCCAAAGCACCAGCCCTTCTGAATCCCCCCCGGTGAACACAAGGAGAGCAGTGGAGGCGGCACAGGGCCGCACTGCTTCCTGCAGCCCTCACAGCTTCCCTGTTTGCTGTCCCAGTGATCCAACACAACCCTGGAAGTCTGCAGAACAAGGAGGTCTGACAGAAAGCAACACGCACTGATTGCTAACGAAGCTCATCAACAGTTGCTTTTAATTCTTGCCTTCAACAGCCCGTCTTCCCCTTGTATTAACATGCAGACAAGCAGAAGCCCTGAGCTCCTGTCTTTAGCAGTAATGCTGTGCACCAGGCTCCAGAACTTCCTCCCTTGGTGTCATGAGGTCAGAGCAACAGTGAGCAGGGCGAAGCCCCACTACAGGGCCCAGCCAGCTTCTGCTAAAGCAGGACAGACGTTAGAAAGCTGTGAAGTCACATTTCAAGGAATATCTGAGAGAGAAACTGCTTGCAGTTCCTTCTGGCCACCATGGCAGGAATGGGAGATGCTTGGCTCTACTCCAGACATAGGCAGTGCTTGGCTGTGCTCCAAACATGGGCAGTGCTGCCCAGTGGAAGTGATGAGTGAATGTCTGCACAGCCCTACACAGTACAAGTAAATAGCTGCGATAAATAATAACAATTCTTCACCACAAAAAGAAATGTGATAAACAATACAGAGCAGCAGGAATAGACCTTCAGAGCTCACTCGCTTGGAACTACCAACACAGTGGCTCTGGGAGGATTACACTGACAATTCTGACCGCTAATTGGCTGATCCTCACTCCTGAGATCAAGTATGAAGGCTAATTTATTATTCTCTAATTTAACTAAAACATTATCCCAATGAAGGAGCTGTGCAGCGTGAGAAGTGCTGGCATGCAGGCACTGAGACACGAGCCAGCACTCAGCCACACGTGGGCTGATCGTCTCCTGCAGTCCCCAGAACAGGGAAAGCCAACATTTGTGTGGCCCAGAGCAAAACAGCCTCCATACATCGGTCCCTCCGCAAGATAAGGAAGAGATCAAATCCAGGCTGTGAGTGCAATCTGATAGTCAATAATACATTATTTATGTATTAAATTAGTTTCTAATGTGCGTTATTAGCATAATGGCCCTGTGCTTGGGCCAGTTCTAAGCATGTTCTGGCACTGAAACTAAACAAAAGCAATCAAGTTACATTTACATGGCTGCTAATGAACTGCATGTGGATGCTGGCAGGGTTTGGGGCTCACCCCGCTGCAGGGAACAGCAGCACCAATGAGCGCAGCCCCGAGCACCACATCCTGCTGTGTGCTTGTTCCCTGTCACCCACAGGACACCCACCCATGCCCACAGAGCAGGGGGGCACGCAGGTCCCACCGTACCCCGCCGCCATCACCTCCATCCCTCAGAAAGCACCCCAGGTTCTGCCTTCCAACAACCCCTTCGTGTGTTTCCAGTTTGCAGACTGATGTTTCGTACAGAATTAAGTCAGACATTTCCTTTTGTAAAGCCTTGAGCAAGTTCATGGCGAGCTCACGTTTCCCATCAGACCCTCACTTTGGAAGGTGCCATTCACCGTGCCACCTGAAGGTGAGAAGGACATTGCTAAAGGAGCCACAGAAGAACAAAACAAATCTAAAATTCTTGTGCCTTTATAAAAATGAGAATAATTCCAGATCTTTTTGAACCATCGGGTCTATCTAAAGGCAGTACGGAGATAAAAGAAAAGGATTTCGGTTCATTTTAAAGGCGTAAAAAATGAGTTTCTGTTACAGCCCTGGAAGCCTGCAGGCCAGCTGGAACCTGGGCATGGTGAGCACAGGGCTGTGGGGCTGAGCTGCAGAAGGAAGAGCTGTGCTGAGCCCATACCTTGCTCTCTGCTGTGCAGCTTTCTGTTGCTCCTGTGTAACACAAAGACGACGCGTTTCCAATCAGCAGCAATTCATTTAGTGGTATTAAACACTTTGGGCAGCATCTAACACCTGTAATACTGACAGTTATTACCTAACTACACACAGCACAATCTAGCAAAGTGTATGTGATTTTGTATACTTGGATTAACTCTTTACTTCCCCGTCATGATTTAATCATAACGTCACTATGCGGATAACTCAGCAAAAGTTTCACACCACACAGTGCATTCCTCAATCACTCCCTGGTTATGAGTGAATCAAAGCTAACCGTTAGGTTCAAAGAGGTGCAAGCTATTCAGCTCTGTGGCACTGATGGCTGAAGCCCATGGTCAGTAGAACTGTTCCGTGTGAGCACATAAGACGGATTTACCATCCATACCCCATACACAGCATCAAAATTCTACCAGGTTCTCTTTGATCCATGCTGGACAGCTTCATCCAAACACACCTTGGAAATTACCTGTGGAAGTCAAGTTACAACACAGCACTGCTGCTTGGGATTGCCGTGCCCAGGGTCCCATGCCTGCAGGCCCTGTGCTCACAGTCCCCATGCACATGGCTGCCCGTGGTACCGGCATTAATTTCAGGGAGAACGACAGCAGCCCCGAGAGCAGCTCTGTGCGCACCTCTGCAGGCTGAGCCCTGCCCCATCCATCCTCACCCAGGGCACCACTTCCAGCTCTGCTCACTGCAGGACCGCCGGCGCAGCGGGGCACGCAGGCCCTGCACCCAGCCCTCAGGGCACAGCTGCGCTCATCCACATCAGTTGGCACCTCCCGTTCCTTTCCAGGATGCCACTCGGTTTCCTTCCAGAACTTATAAAAATTTTAGCAGAGACTTCCAACGTAAGACGAGCTGGTTTTTTATTATAAGAAGTGTCAAAAGTTGAATTGCTGCTCTGCATCCTATCATTTTTCATTTCCTCTAATCTATGCCAATCGCTGTGCTTGCAGTGCGGCTGTCATGTTCATTTCTTTCCAACCTAACTACAACTTTATCCCATAACAACTTCTCTTTGTAATGGAGTAATTCAAAAAAAATAATCCAGTAATACACATTTCTTGTTACTCACAAATAAGCAACTTGCCAAAATGCTCCCAGACACACACTCTAGCAATTTCAATTCACTGGCTAAATACAATTAGTAACCTCACATCTTTTTCAAAAGGCATTGGCATCACTTTACAATTCATTATGGGGACCATAGACAAACTGTCTTATAAATCCAATATCAGTAAATGAATCAGAAGAGCAGTAATTACCAACAATTGGGGCAGGTTAGCGGAGCGTCTCAGGCTGCTGCAGCGCCATACTAATGGGCCAGGGCTCGCCATTCCTCTGCAGCAACGCAACTGCTCTGCCTGAAGACGTCTCCTTCTGGGGCTCTGTGTAGAGACTGCAAACCTGAAATGTCTCTGTTGTAAGGGGTAGAAGCAGGAGGGCACGTGGCTGTGGATAAAAGCCAGAGCCAGGGCTGTCAGAGCAGCGTTGTGTGTTCTGTGTGCTGGCACCAACAGCGCCGCATGGATGCGGACCAGGACACGTTCCTGCAAGCAGATGGAGGTGCCACACAAATGAGAAGAGCAGAATGGCTGCAGCCTTCCTGATTTCCACAGAGGCCACAAAAACCCAAAGTGGGTAAGAAGCGTGCAAATATCCTGTGTGCCATCCACCGTGCAAGTCAGAACATCGCTCTCCCACACACTTACTCTTAGCCCAGCCCCAGCACTGTGTGATGACAGAAGGCCACTCGACAGCAGGCAGTGGTCCCTGCAGGCTGTGCTGCCGCTGGGCTGCGACCAACACCCCCAGAACTGCACAGAGGATGCACGCAGCTCCTGCAGCCCCTCTGTCTGCTGCAACAGCTCCTGCAAGGCTTTGCACCCAGTGTGGGTGAAACTGATAGCAACATAGAGCTGTTGTACTTCAATTGTTCCCTAGTAGGAGCGAAGTGAGAATTAGAATAAAATAACACGCATATTGTGTTTGCAGATGAGAGAACAAAGTATGCACATTTCTACGATGTTTTTTGAATGCTCTCTTACATTTCCAGGGGGAGCTGAATATCTATGCTTAAAAGCAGCCATTGAATAATGATGCTTTGGCTGAATAGAAAAAAAATACAAGGGTCAGAGGTGGAAAAGGAAAATACCCTCAAATTGGAGCTTTCAGTGCTGGGGCAGCTCTCAGGGTAACGGACCATGAAAACAAAGGTTGAGAGGTACCACGTCCATCCTTTCTATTATCAAACAAACTACGCGAAGCTGTGGGAGGTGGATCAGAAAAGGCTGCAGAATTTCACAATCATAGAATGGCCTGGGTTGCAAAGTGCTCANAGATTTTTTACAAAGAAAAAATAGCAATGACTATTTTATATCTCGTAGTGACTGGAAAGGGTTTCCTGACAGCACAGACCCAACATTTCAATCACAAGCTGCTGTGTTGTTTCACGGTTATGCTATTTAGCCAGGACCAAAGGTAAGGCTCTAAAGAGCGCTCAGCACTGCACAGCTGCCCAGGGGGTGATGGGGTCAGCAGCCCTGGGGGTGTTCAGAGCCATGGGGATGTGGCACTGAGGGGCGTGGGCAGTGGGCACGGGGGGGTGGGCTGGGGGAGCTCAGAGGGCTTTTCCAATCTGAATGATTCTATGATTTTATGGCTCTCTGTTTTAAGAATCCACCTCTGTGCCCACACAAAACACAAATCCTCACTGTCCAAAGCACCAGCCCTTCTGAATCCCCCCCGGTGAACACAAGGAGAGCAGTGGAGGCGGCACAGGGCCGCACTGCTTCCTGCAGCCCTCACAGCTTCCCTGTTTGCTGTCCCAGCGATCCAACACATCCCTGGAAGTCTGCAGAACAAGGAGGTCTGACAGAAAGCAACACGCACTGATTGCTAACGAAGCTCATCAACAGTTGCTTTTAATTCTTGCCTTCAACAGCCCGTCTTCCCCTTATATTAACATGCGGACAAGCAGAAGCCCTGAGCTCCTGTCTTTAGCAGTAATGCTGTGCACCAGGCTCCAGAACTTCCTCCCTTGGTGTCATGAGGTCGGAGCAACAGTGAGCAGGGCGAAGCCCCACTACAGGGCCCAGCCCCACTACAGGGCCCAGCCAGCTTCTGCTAAAGCAGGACAGACGTTAGAAAGCTGTGAAGTCACATTTCAAGGAATATCTGAGAGAGAAACTGCTTGCAGTTCCTTCTGGCCACCATGGCAGGAATGGGAGATGCTTGGCTCTACTCCAGACATAGGCAGTGCTTGGCTGTGCTCCAAACATGGGCAGTGCTGCCCAGTGGAAGTGATGAGTGAATGTCTGCACAGCCCTACACAGTACAAGTAAATAGCTGCGATAAATAATAACAATTCTTCACCACAAAAAGAAATGTGATAAACAATACAGAGCAGCAGGAATAGACCTTCAGAGCTCACTCGCTTGGAACTACCAACACAGTGGCTCTGGGAGGATTACACTGACAATTCTGACCGCTAATTGGCTGATCCTCACTCCTGAGATCAAGTATGAAGGCTAATTTATTATTCTCTAATTTAACTAAAACATTATCCCAATGAAGGAGCTGTGCAGCGTGAGAAGTGCTGGCATGCAGGCACTGAGACACGAGCCAGCACTCAGCCACACGTGGGCTGATCGTCTCCTGCAGTCCCCAGAACAGGGAAAGCCAACATTTGTGTGGCCCAGAGCAAAACAGCCTCCATACATCGGTCCCTCCGCAAGATAAGGAAGAGATCAAATCCAGGCTGTGAGTGCAATCTGATAGTCAATAATACATTATTTATGTATTAAATTAGTTTCTAATGTGCGTTATTAGCATAATGGCCCTGTGCTTGGGCCAGTTCTAAGCATGTTCTGGCACTGAAACTAAACAAAAGCAATCAAGTTACATTTACATGGCTGCTAATGAACTGCATGTGGATGCTGGCAGGGTTTGGGGCTCACCCCGCTGCAGGGAACAGCAGCACCAATGAGCGCAGCCCCGAGCACCACATCCTGCTGTGTGCTTGTTCCCTGTCACCCACAGGACACCCACCCATGCCCACAGAGCAGGGGGGCACGCAGGTCCCACCGTACCCCTCTGCCATCACCTCCATCCCTCAGAAAGCACCCCAGGTTCTGCCTTCCAACAACCCCTTCGTGTGTTTCCAGTTTGCAGACTGATGTTTCGTACAGAATTAAGTCAGACATTTCCTTTTGTAAAGCCTTGAGCAAGTTCATGGCGAGCTCACGTTTCCCATCAGACCCTCACTTTGGAAGGTGCCATTCACCGTGCCACCTGAAGGTGAGAAGGACATTGCTAAAGGAGCCACAGAAGAACAAAACAAATCTAAAATTCTTGTGCCTTTATAAAAATGAGAATAATTCCAGATCTTTTTGAACCATCGGGTCTATCTAAAGGCAGTACGGAGATAAAAGAAAAGGATTTCGGTTCATTTTAAAGGCGTAAAAAATGAGTTTCTGTTACAGCCCTGGAAGCCTGCAGGCCAGCTGGAACCTGGGCATGGTGAGCACAGGGCTGTGGGGCTGAGCTGCAGAAGGAAGAGCTGTGCTGAGCCCAAACCTTGCTCTCTGCTGTGCAGCTTTCTGTTGCTCCTGTGTAACACAAAGACGACGCGTTTCCAATCAGCAGCAATTCATTTAGTGGTATTAAACACTTTGGGCAGCATCTAACACCTGTAATACTGACAGTTATTACCTAACTACACACAGCACAATCTAGCAAAGTGTATGTGATTTTGTATACTTGGATTAACTCTTTACTTCCCCGTCATGATTTAATCATAACGTCACTATGCGGATAACTCAGCAAAAGTTTCACACCACACAGTGCATTCCTCAATCACTCCCTGGTTATGAGGGAAACAAAGCTAACCGTGAGGTTCAAAGAGGTGCAAGCTATTCAGCTCTGTGGCACTGATGGCTGAAGCCCATGGTCAGTAGAACTGTTCCGTGTGAGCACATAAGACGGATTTACCATCCATACCCCATACACAGCATCAAAATTCTACCAGGTTCTCTTTGATCCATGCTGGACAGCTTCATCCAAACACACCTTGGAAATTACCTGTGGAAGTCAAGTTACAACACAGCACTGCTGCTTGGGATTGCCGTGCCCAGGGTCCCATGCCTGCAGGCCCTGTGCTCACAGTCCCCATGCACATGGCTGCCCGTGGTACCGGCATTAATTTCAGGGAGAACGACAGCAGCCCCGAGAGCAGCTCTGTGCGCACCTCTGCAGGCTGAGCCCTGCCCCATCCATCCTCACCCAGGGCACCACTTCCAGCTCTGCTCACTGCAGGACCGCCGGCGCAGCGGGGCACGCAGGCCCTGCACCCAGCCCTCAGGGCACAGCTGCGCTCATCCACATCAGTTGGCACCTCCCGTTCCTTTCCAGGATGCCACTCGGTTTCCTTCCAGAACTTATAAAAATTTTAGCAGAGACTTCCAACGTAAGACGAGCTGGTTTTTTATTATAAGAAGTGTCAAAAGTTGAATTGCTGCTCTGCATCCTATCATTTTTCATTTCCTCTAATCTATGCCAATCGCTGTGCTTGCAGTGCGGCTGTCATGTTCATTTCTTTCCAACCTAACTACAACTTTATCCCATAACAACTTCTCTTTGTAATGGAGTAATTCAAAAAAAATAATCCAGTAATACACATTTCTTGTTACTCACAAATAAGCAACTTGCCAAAATGCTCCCAGACACACACTCTAGCAATTTCAATTCACTGGCTAAATACAATTAGTAACCTCACATCTTTTTCAAAAGGCATTGGCATCACTTTACAATTCATTATGGGGACCATAGACAAACTGTCTTATAAATCCAATATCAGTAAATGAATCAGAAGAGCAGTAATTACCAACAATTGGGGCAGGTTAGCGGAGCGTCTCAGGCTGCTGCAGCGCCATACTAATGGGCCAGGGCTCGCCATTCCTCTGCAGCAACGCAACTGCTCTGCCTGAAGACGTCTCCTTCTGGGGCTCTGTGTAGAGACTGCAAACCTGAAACGTCTCTGTTGTAAGGGGTAGAAGCAGGAGGGCACGTGGCTGTGGATAAAAGCCAGAGCCAGGGCTGTCAGAGCAGCGTTGTGTGTTCTGTGTGCTGGCACCAACAGCGCCGCATGGATGCGGACCAGGACACGTTCCTGCAAGCAGATGGAGGTGCCACACAAATGAGAAGAGCAGAATGGCTGCAGCCTTCCTGATTTCCACAGAGGCCATAAAAACCCGAAGTGGGTAAGAAGCGTGCAAATATCCTGTGTGCCATCCACCGTGCAAGTCAGAACATCGCTCTCCCACACACTTACTCTTAGCCCAGCCCCAGCACTGTGTGATGACAGAAGGCCACTCGACAGCAGGCAGTGGTCCCTGCAGGCTGTGCTGCCGCTGGGCTGCGACCAACACCCCCAGAACTGCACAGAGGATGCACGCAGCTCCTGCAGCCCCTCTGTCTGCTGCAACAGCTCCTGCAAGGCTTTGCACCCAGTGTGGGTGAAACTGATAGCAACATAGAGCTGTTGTACTTCAATTGTTCCCTAGTAGGAGCGAAGTGAGAATTAGAATAAAATAACACGCATATTGTGTTTGCAGATGAGAGAACAAAGTATGCACATTTCTACGATGGTTTTTGAATGCTCTCTTACATTTCCAGGGGGAGCTGAATATCTATGCTTAAAAGCAGCCATTGAATAATGATGCTTTGGCTGAATAGAAAAAAAATACAAGGGTCAGAGGTGGAAAAGGAAAATACCCTCAAATTGGAGCTTTCAGTGCTGGGGCAGCGCTCAGGGTAACGGACCATGAAAACAAAGGTTGAGAGGTACCACGTCCATCCTTTCTATTATCAAACAAACTACGCGAAGCTGTGGGAGGTGGATCAGAAAAGGCTGCAGAATTTCACAATCATAGAATGGCCTGGGTTGCAAAGTGCTCATCCAGTTCCAACTCCCTGCTGTGTGCAGGGTCACCAACCACCAGACCAGGCTGCCCAGAGCCGCATCCAGCCTGGCCTTGAATGCCTCCAGGGATGGGGCATCCACAGCCTCCTTGGGCAACCTGTTCCAATTTGCAGGACCCTGTTCTGCGTGGTGTGCTGTCCTCATGGAGCTGTCGCAGCACACCATTGCTGCTTCCAGCCTGCAGTTCAAGTAGCATTGCAGTGGGTATAACTCACAGCCCGACGCTCAGAGTGAGCAGCAGGACTTTGCCAGCAGAGCCGTAGCCCCTGAATGGTGCTCACCTCAGTCAGATGCTGCACTGAGCTGAGGGAGCAGTCCCTCCATCTTTCCCTTATGCTGATCTCCCATTTCCATCCCATGCATTTTTCTGAGCTGCGGCACTGCTCTCATCACTACCAGTCGCACCACATGCACTGTTCCACCTGTTTTCTTTGCTTTCAAAGCCTAAACTTGTTAATAAAAACCTTCAAAGTGAACTGAAAATTTCAAAAGAAAAAATTAAAATAGCTGAATACGAAGCAATGGAGTCTAACCAATGGGAAACGCAGAAAAATACCTCCTTGGATGTACCTGTGACTCCTCCTCGCCTTTTCCCTTTGGTCAGAATTGCTATAAGTTTAATATTTCAGATGAAACGCATCTTAGTCCTTAACCTGACACCATAAAAAATACAGCAGCAGGAGAAGCGAAGCCACAAGTCGTTATCCTGCTCAGACCCATCGGCCCGGATTGCCCTGCCCAGCACCTGGTAGGGAGCAGCCTGTGCCAAGGCTGGTGCCAGGAGAGGGACCTGTACGTACACTGGGAACCAGGATATGAAATGCTCACGTGTTATCACAGTGCCTTCCACACAGCAACTCCTGCTCCAAACAATATTGCCTCACAGCATCATATGCAGTTTCTGTTTCTGTCTGTGTGCAGCAGCAGGCACTGGGGACAAAGAGCGGAAGAAGCTGACTTGTTCATCCTCATAACATCCCTACAGCTTGCTGCTCCCCAGCAGCCTCTCCAGAACTCTCTATGCAGAGCAGCCTAAGGCTGAGCTGTTACCAGCACTTCTCTTGCCACTGTAATCTATTTTAATACAAACTTTCTTGTTTTTCTGTCGCCCACCTTTGTGAACGTACACTTATTTTGGGGATGGTGCCTTCAGCACTGCACCCTCCTTTCTCTCCAGGATGCTGCCATTACCCATTGCAAACAAAGTAAAGTTCACTCATCAGCAAATAGCTAAAACAAGAGAGCTTGGCTCAAAGGGCTCCTGATGAAAGCTCCACAGGATTACAAGGAACAACAGAGGAGGCATATGGCACTGCAGCTAAATAGACAGACTTCCAAACTGCTCCTTGGATGTGTCTTCATTGGTCACTGTTTAATCCAGACTTGTTTGTACTTTGAAAAAAAACGAGGAACGAACGAACCACCACCGTGTGCTATTAAAAAACTCCAGCATGCAATATTCGTCAGTTCCAAATACGAAAATACTTAGCCTACAAGTGAGCATCACTCATTTTTAAGGTTGGTTCCCAGCTCCATGCGGTTATATAAGAAAGTCAGACATAAATATATTGGCTGGAATCCATCTCTAGATATTAATGTAAATCTATATATATAGACCATAAAAACTACAGAAGAAACAACAGATTAATAGAAATGAAGATGAGATATGAGGATCTTCTTTTTGGCTGCCATATACTCCATGGGTTACTCTCTTCTCACACAGCACCCTGCACTCTCACATGCTGAGTTGCACTGCCTGCACTGACTCTCTTTTCCCATTCCAGCCTTACCAGGCTGTATGGGAAGGAGCTGGGACATGCCCACACAAAATCCCAGAGTACAGGAATAAAGTGTCAGGGTACTCTTAGGACAAGTTTGGAGGTTGTTCCTGCTTTGTCCTTGTAAACCACAGAGCAGTTTGGTTTGATCGCCATTTGTACTGCAGGAGAACAAAGATCCTGTCCAGCTGTTTGCTGTTATTTTGTCCTCTAAGCTATATGTAAGGAGAAAGGCTCCGAGTAATGCTTTGTTGTACATGTACTGAAGTACAAGCATGTACCATAAGAGAAGTCAAAGACCGTATGACGATCTGAGTTCTCGTTATATAAAAGACCTCTAGGAGCAGCTGTAAAGATAATACCTGTATCTATCTATATATATAGCCACACATGTATGCACACACACAGGAACCATGAACTACTGCTGAACCTTCCGAGTGAAATCCTTTTGGAAACCTCACAAACATGGAGCTGAGGTTGACTCCGCTACGAACCTGCTTTCCAAATCTCATCGTTGGCTCCACAGACTGCCCTCACTGCTCTCCAATGATTGATTTGTCTCAAGACCTTCAAGAAATTGACATTTCATCAAATATTTCATCCGTTTTGTTTCCTCTCCTGAACGAATAATTGTGTTAACGTTTTATGAATAGCCTTCTGTTGAGGACGAGGCTTTGTTTAGATATTTTCCCAAGATGGGGTCCGATTTGGCGCTGGAGCTAACTGTGCTCAGCAGGACACCCGCTCTGAGCACAAGGCAAATATTTCCCCAAATTACATATTTTAATTACATTTTCCAAATCATTTTTATTCAACAGCTGCCAGCGCAATTCCGTTTACTTGCAGGTTTTGCGAGGATTCCAATCCTGCCCACAGCTTTCTATTTCTCCCTCCACAGCCACACACCCAGAGCCACTGAGATCAGTGGCTTCTTTGGAGGCACTGGGAGCTGCTGAAGACTACCGGGCTCTTTTGCAGTATGTTGGTTCACGTTCCTCTGCACACAGATAACAAGCAGAAGAAGCAACTGACTTGATATGACGTGCCAGAAGCCGTGTGAAGGACTGCACAACTTGACCTCATACACAGAAGCTGCGACCATCTTCAACGACGCTTTGAGAAGTGAAGTAGCTGAGGGAGGAACAGTCCCCATGACATTGCAATTATGCAAAGGTGACATATAAATAAAACCTCCAGGCAAACCGAGCTGCCTTTTCATATCAGAATTGAAATAATTCTCAGATTACGACGAAATTTTTGTGAAAACTGTCAGATCAATTAGAGGTTTTAAGGAAACCGAAGTCATAGATAATGTATTGTGCATAATAAACTGACATTTTGATATGCAGCCAGCAGACAAGAAAAAATGACAGCTGACTCCAAAAAGTCCAGGAAGATACTTAAATCAGTAATGCTGAAATGAATAAATTAAATGAGCAATTACCAGTATGTTTGACAAAGCACGATATAACAATGCATTAAGCATATATTAGCTCGGTCTTTACTCACTGATTTTATCTTTCTTTAATTAATGAATTTAATTGACGGGAAGGGTGATTTAAGAACAGCGTTTTACAAGAGAAGTAGGAAAGCTGCGTTATACTTGGGAGGAGAGAGGGGAAGAGGACACGCAATGGTTCGTGAGAGCTCTGGGGAGCAGCTGTTTTCAGCCTCTACCTGGTGCCAAAAACTTTTAGGAGAATCATTAACAACTGCTGTTCTCACAAAGAACCACTTACCAAAATTAAAGCCAGGAACATACACAATTGTGTTAGAATTCCTCTTTGGAAGGACTCAGAAAGAATATATGCTTGAACTACAGAATGAGTTGAGGCTAAAAACGTCAGCTGGAGTTGAGACCTGGGGTTTCTCATAGCAAGTTACAGTCAAACAGATCAGGGCTTTCCTAGTGCTAGGTGAGGGGCAGCATAAGGACCAACACAACCACAAGCAGTGAATTCAATTTTCACAAGACAATCTATTACTTAATGCAAAGAAAAGTAATAACACCAGGACGGCTACAAAAAAACCAAAGATGGTCTAGCATGGGAGAAAAATGCACCTTTTATGTGCTGCAAAGCGGTGACAGGACGAGGGGAAACGGCCTCAAGTTGCACCAGGGGAGGCTTAGGTTGGATATCAGGAAGAACTTCTTTATAGAAAGGGCTGTTAAGCACCGGGATGGGCTGCCCAGGGAGGTGGTTGAGTCCCCATCCCTGGGTGTGTTTAACAACTGTCTGGATGTGGTGCTCAGGGCCGTGATTTAGCGGAGAGCTGTTGAAGTTGGGGTAGGATGGTTGGGTTGTGGTTGGACTCGATGATCTTCAAGGTCTTTTCCAACCTGAGCAATTCTCTGATTCTATGAAGAGTTTGATATCACATTTTTTCAAATGCTGTGTTCTATCACAGAAATAAGCAGAAATGTGCTTGAGCAAACTCAATTTCTGCAAGCAGTTATGCACATCCATTGCGGAAATGTCACTCCATGGGTGAGGCACGTTATGACGGCGCGTTGTGATGAGCCCTCATTGGCTCTTGGCTTGTTTCACCAAACATGCAATAATAAAACCAACAAACGTACTCCATGTCCTGAAGGGGAGATTTTTAGAAGGCGTATCTCAGAAGGAGCCATCGCTCACTCCTCCCTGACACTTCTGAAAGCAAAAGAGAAAAAAGGGAATGGGGAAGTCGGTGGAGGAGCTACAGTAGCAGCTCATGGAGCTCCTCTGGCGGAAAAGAGCCAGGGACAGCCTGGAGCGCTGGGTGAGGAGAGCACCCTGTGCCATCTGCTGCTGCTAATGTGGCTGAAGGAGAGTCAGAACTTTTCTTGTTTTACAGTATTGGTGGTAGAAGAAGAGAGAATATGGATGCTAAAACATGCAGCCTGCCAGCTTGTGTTGGCTTTCAAACAAACGGTTGAAAATATATTCAGCATCCCAGTGACCCAAATACAGCACTGAAACCAAAACGTGAGTATCTGTGGAATGCATAGATCCTTCACATAGTCTGGGTTGAGTTTTGTTTTTGGCTTTTATGTGATAAGTTTCCTTTCTCAGTGTTGCTGCACAAGTTTACAGAATGCAATGTCATCATCAGCAAGGAGAACAGCGGGCAGTGGGGGTGTTAATTCCTGCCTTGCAAAAATCTCCACTAAATCCACAAACCTCCAAACCAAACCCATCGGTATGACAATAATCTGATATAAACCATTGCCCAGATAAAGCCAAGAAGACTTTGAACTCCATTTCTTGAATGTGCATTTGCTTTCACCTATAATTTCACCACCACAGAATAACTGCAGCGTCTCCTCAGCTGAGCACAGTTCAGTTCCAAAGAACCATTTCTCATGGCTCCAGTGAATACTCAGAGTAACACAGCAATAGCTGCTAATAATTCATTTTGTCTTGTCACTCAAATTTGTTTGCTGGGAGGGGTAGTTATTAATTAATTCATTTTTTTAAGGCAATGAACAAATGGTAAAACTATATGCAGGTCTGAGTTTTGCTCAGGAAGCTCAGAAAACCTTTGGAAGAAGAAGTGGTCACAATCCTCCAGGCAGACAATAGCCACACACACCCACAGCTCTTAGAGGGAAACGGGAAGCATATTTTGTCGTTGGCTTTTGAAGAGCAGGAGCACAGCACTGCCAGTCTGTGCGTAAATAGCCGGCCAGTCGGTCACTGTCTGCAGCACAAACTGTGCTGAGGGCAGCTGTTGGAGGAACTCTGCAAAGCAACAGCAGACATCCGATTGTGTCTGACTTGCTTTGTTCATGGCCAGGCACGCTACTGACTAGCCAGAGAACCATTTATCAAAGTGTTTTAATAATCCTATAGCTGGGCAGCTCCCTGGCATCACACCCAAGGGTCCAGAATAACAAGCTTGTGTAAAAGCTCTAGTTCTATTAAATATTAAAATAGTGTTAAATATTAAAACAAAACCTCTTAAAGATGAAAGAGAAGCAAAAGTCACAAACCATTCCATTACTTTACTTAATTCTGTCTGCAAACATTTAGTAACAGGAACGGCCTTGGTGCCTGTGAAAAAGCAAAGTAATGACTGTGTTGGCCACCACCTTCCTGTCGGCTGCAGAAGAGTCAGTAACGAAGAGCTCGTGCTTTCACGACAAATTCCTCCTCCTTTTCTCCTTTCTGCTGACTGCCATAGGCTCAGTACGAGCGAGAAGGGGCACCCAAGAGAGCACTCCTTTGAAGCGTTACCGAACCTGCTACTACAGCATTAAAAAAATTCTTTCAGAAAAAAAGCATCCTTTGGTTTCTGTATATTTACTGAGACTGATCAAACCTGAAATATCCCTTTGTTTCTGTACGTTCATTGAGACTGTTCAGAGCCGTGTGGTACCCCATGGCTGCAAGGCCTCCCACAGCAGCCCGGCTGTGCACTCAGGGATGGGCAGGACAGGAGAAGGGGAGGGCAGGGAGGCAAGTGAGAGCAGGAAAGCTGGGCTGCTGCTTTGCCTCGAGCTGGAGCTGTGAGGAACCTCAGGAGGCACAAAGCCTCCATGTAGAAAGGCTGGGATCAGAAGGGATCATGAACGTGTATCAGGACCCATGCTGGTTGTCCATAACTCTCAGAACGACTTGAGAAAGCACCCAAGCAAAAACACGCCTTTTCATCTTTTATAACAGCAATTAGGAGTCAATTTTCTGTGCCATGTTTGCGTTGCTGTGTTCAGGTGCACTGAGATGCATTCCCTCCTGATGCTTGTCTCAGCCAAACACCCCAAAGGTGCCCCCACCACCGAGGGTCTGAGCCCTCCCAGCACTCCATCCATCCCCCCGGCACTGCACTGCCCAGCCGCCAGCCCAGGCCTTTCATTCCACACACAGGCCTTCCATTCCACACACAGTCACCAAAATTGGATAAATAGCCTTAATTGTTCTTTGTTTGTATGAAGATAGAAAAAGCACATATGGAAGACGATAAGAATGAAAAGTAAACAGGGTCTGCAGCACCTCTCAGAATAATTACACCTTTCTGCATCTCCCTGTGTAACCATGGAAAATAACTGCTCTGTGCTCAGCACGGCAATTCACTCCCATTAGTCATTCCTGATGCTGAATTACCTTTTCACAAACAGCCAGTTTGTGAACAATTAAACCATCATAAAAATGGGATTTTTCTCCTCAAAAAGCTTCGGGACGTGGCATGCTGAAGACATTTTTCTCATTTTCACGGGAATCTTCCCTTCTGCAGCAAATATCGGGCAGTCACAGCGACCCACACAGCGGTGTTTTAACAACATTCCCTCCAAAAACAGCCATGAGACAACACCAGGACAGTGAGGCTGAGCAGGCAGCAGGAGGGCAGCGGGTGCTGGAAGGTTCCAGCCCAAAGGAGCCTGCCTCACACTCAGCCTCTCTCGCTGCCTTCTCCCCCCTTTGCAGTCCCTCCTCCCCTCCTCTGGAGCAGAGCTGTCTTCCTGCAGGATTTTAAACCAGTTCTGTATCTCCTCTGCATGCGTGCAGGGAAGCTACGGACGCAGAGTAACAAACACACTCTACATTTGTATAGCCACCATATCCCCATCAGGGCATGCTATTTACATCCCAAATATACTGC
Organism: Pavo muticus; assembly: GCA_016647715.1. Classification (NCBI taxonomy): domain Eukaryota; kingdom Metazoa; phylum Chordata; class Aves; order Galliformes; family Phasianidae; genus Pavo; species Pavo muticus. The sequence continues at coordinate 607,768 of JACDJE010000225.1, read as the reverse complement.
TTTTACATAAGCAAAGCTCAGCTATGGAAGCAACAGATACAATAAACTTTTCTGACTTTGCTATTGTCAGATTTCATTGTTCCATCCCACTTTCTTCACAGTTTGTACAACATGTGAGAAAACCACACCTCATGTTGCCACAATTAAGTTGCTTCTGAGGAGCTCCTGCACTTATGGTCTCAGCACAACTCCATTGCGTCCCACAGGTGGCTGCAGTCCCCACAGCTAAGCCTGGGAGCTGGGAAAACAGTGTTTAAGAGACAAAAATGAGGGGCTGAGGAGGATTTCCTGAGGAGATGTGAGCGCTGCCTGCCCAGAGCTGCCAGCCCAGCCCCCCAGCCTGCACACTGCCACCGAGCACCACCACACAGCACAGTCAGGAAGAGATCTATTTATTCTTTTTATGTGTAATATCCATTTTTACATTCTTCTGCTAATAGAATGAAAATGGAAACATTCCACGTTGGCCTCACAGAAGTATCTTTGCTGGCTCATTCATTGTGTTTCTGTCTTTTTTTGTTGTTATTGTGTTTTGTTGTTTTTTTTTAACTGCAATTTCCACAGTAAAACCTAAGGAGGCACTGCAGGGATATTTCAGCAGTTGTATATTATTATTATCCCACTGCAGGGATATTTCATAGTTCACAACAGGAAACAAGTTCTCCAAGTCCTTCTATGAATACTGAAATGCAAACACTGCAGTGTGGCACTGTGTTCTACCCGAACCACATCCTCTGGGAGCCCGGCAGAAGCTGAGTAGATGGCATTGCCTCCCTTGCTTCCCCAGAGGGAGGCACACGGCAGGAGGGAGCTGGCAGCGGCCTCGGGGAGGGACGGAGCCGGGCAGTAACGTGGAGCTGGTTAGAAATGCTCCAAAGGGAGTTGTCAGAACCAATTTAAAAGTGCACACCATGTTATTTCTCTTAACTCCTCTACATGCCAACTTAGTTCTGTCATTGTATCCTACACGCAGCTCTCCCTGTTTGGTTATTTCACCTCATTCCACATGAGGACAGCTGAGGACACCCCAGCAGCACACATTGTGCTCCATCAGAGCCAACTTCTGCACCGGCACCACACATCAGACATCCCGGTGGTCATCAGGCAGGTCTCCATCAGCCTGCTGATGCTGAGGTGCTGATGGTGCTCAGTGCCCTGGAGGTGCTCATTGGGGGCTGGCACCATGCATAACGGACCTAGCAAACACAAAGCTTGCAGCCCTCCTTGAAATACAGCCTTACACGGCAAGGAGAAAGGCCGTTTGGGGTCAGAAGCCACAATAACTACAAAAAACCCTACAGGCACTGAGGTTTTATTACCTTAGGCTTCAACAGCTAAATGCGATGAGGCTCTTGAATGAGCTGCGCTTTGCCCCAAGGGCTGCCCTGGTACTCCGGGTGGGCAGCCCATGGAAAGCCCTGTTCTGATTCAGCACAGCAAAGGATAACAATCTGTGCATTGTGCAGGAGTCAGAACAGAGCGGCTGGAATTAAATAGCACTTCCAAGAGACACATTTCCTACTATTAGATGTGTCACTCTTAAAATTATGGCAAAAAGCCAATGATAAACCTAATAGCTTGTTTCTACCAGCATACAAAAGTATCTCAGACCGAGGAAAGCAGCAGCCTGATGCAGGAAGATAGCACAGCTCTCAGGTGCAGAGTGCAGAAAGGAGTGCAGTTCACCACACTGAATCACATGCCTTTGAAAAGTGCTTTTGTAAGAGCACATCATATCCTAATCTTCGAATATTCAGAGGCAAAGGGAGAGGCGTTGCTTTGCCCCAGATACTTGTATTAATTATTTGTTGTACAGATATGACTGTCCCCTTCTCACAGGGAAGGAGTATTATGCAGGAAGCCTGCCCATTTCTGGAGGCCTTGTAGCAAGATCCCATCGTGCCTCCAAGCATCCTCCCCAGCCCCAGCACTGCACATCACCACGGCCACAAACGCTGCAGCACCAGCGACCTGCCCTGCTGCTCAGTTTAGTTACTTCCCCCCTATTTAATCTTTCTCAGCACAGAGCAGTTATAACCTGATTAATTAAGCTGGCCCACTCCACTGAGATTTGAAAATTGGGTTATAAACTGGGCAATTAATAGCCATTATAAATACGAATATGGGTTGGTGCTGTGCCTTTCGGTGTGAGGCGCAGGCAGCCCCTCCCCTGTCCCCAGGCAGCTAAGCTGTCGGGCCATCCCTTCCCCAGCTGGTTTCAGAATGCAGAACTGAATTCTGAAAGGAAACAGAATTACCTGTTATGGAGAACTTCCCTTGTGGACTGCAGTTTGTCTCCTCGTGTGCCTTACGTGAAGTCCTCAGCTTAGCAAACCAACACAAGTCCTGCAGATTTACCCCACAGACGATACCTCGTCTAAGTTTCATGCAGTTTTCCTTGCAAGTTCCCCATTACATCCTTTAAAAGAAGTGCCACGCAGTGTTTGGAAGACTTTTCAGGACACACTAACGCTGTGAAAGCAGAGCAGTGCCCAAGGGACATGCCATCCCGCAGGAGCAACTCATGACCTGCAGCCCTGGATCTCTGGAGACACCTCCACCATAACCCAACCAGTCCCAACATGGGGATGCACAGAATGTTTAATTATATGGATTTTATGTCGTTTTCCCACAGGTGAACTGGCTGGTTATTATGAACACAGGCACACTTTGATAATAACGTCCTGAAGCTGCCACACATTCCTGGAAAAACTTTCAGTTTCAGTATGCTTTCTAAGGTGTCCCCAGGCTGGATGTGGCTCTGGGCAGCCTGCTCTGGTGGTTGGCAGCCCTGCACGTAGCAGGGGGGATGAAACGAGATGAGCACTGTGGTCCTTTTCAACCCAGGCCATTCCGATTTTGTGATTCATTCTATGTCCACAAGTTGCTGCACAGAATCTCCCCAGAACACATTTACAAATCACTTCTCTGCAGTATGGAAGTAATCATTAAACACCAGATTCCTTTGCGGATGCATTCCCTGGGAAAGCAGCCGCCCGTACGTTTCAGTGCACATTTATCATAACATGTTGGCTTCATTTGTTCTCAGCCAACACGAAGCCACAGCGCTCGGCAAGCTGTTCTCATTTAGAATACAATGCTCTCAGAGTGCTGGCAAATAGGAAATCCCAGAGCTGGGGAATCTACAGAAACCTTCATCTATAGTGAGAGATCCCTCAGGAGCCGGCTTGTACGGGAGCGGCCTTTGCAGGCACACGCAGAGCTACGCGGTTTAAGCACTTGGCAGAGAAGCTGTGGATTTCAGTCCCAGTTCTTTTACAAAACTTTATGCTCATTCACAGACAGGTTTTGTAGAGATGGCTTAGCAAAGGAACGGCTATGTTTGCAGTGCCGCGGATAATCCCTGCTCAATTACTTCCCATTTAGTAAAATAGGATGCAGATGAGGCATTGCGGAGAACACAATGTGACAGCGCTGCAGACATCCTGCCTTTGTATAATTAAAACACAAGAAAGATTCCCCTTCTAAGTTTAATACACAAGTCAATTCCAATCTGGTAGAACAGAATTGTTTCCACAGAACATATTTCCTTATACTTCAGGGTAAAGAAAAAACCCACCACGAAATATTGGGCAATGTCCAGAGCTGCTGTTATGCGTCACAGCACCGTATCGTTAATTAGCATCAGACTACAGGCTGGCCCGCCCACTAATTTAAGACGTTCAGTGTAATGAATTTCTTCTTTGCAAACATGAGATTATCTTTGGTTGGCAAGGCAGATGGGAAGACGAGCCTTCCTGTAGTGTTTCAGTGGTACTGGAAGTCTGAACACGCACCAAAAGCCTCCGCTCAGCCGCAGCTCTCAGGGCGCCCTGGGGCTGAGCTGCCCACTGCTGGTGGGAGCGATAGGATCCGGGTGCGATGATGCCTTCACTCACTCATGGTGACCCACGGGAACCTGGCTGGGTGCTGGTGCGGAACAAAGCCTTCAGTGCCAACTGTTCCAAAGGGAATACTCCAAACACCAGCAGGAACTTTATGCAACAGTCCACAGAGAACACCTTTGTCAAATACAAAGTATTACAAGTATTATACAAAGCATTCAGCATGATAAGCACAAAGGGACACAGTAACCATCTACCGCTGCAGAAACTGGAGGGAACCCCCTTCTGACCTGGTTTCACAGGACAGCACCTCCAGGCACAGCACCATGAGCGCAGCTGGGCCTGCACCCAGCTGGCATTGAGCGCCTGGAGCTCAGCGAGTCCAAAACCAACCTGGACAGGTCACTCCCGCTCCTTAAAGACTGCTCAGTTGAAAACAACTAGCATTCCTGTTATGAACAACGAAAGCTATGGGGAAATGAATAGATGACTTTACAGAAATCCCTTCTTGCTGCACCCAGCCGTGTAACCCAAATGCTGAAACCACAGAACCGTCCTGTCCTCAGCAGACGGAACAAAGTTTGGGTACGTTTGTGTTTACTTCGTGACGTGTGCCAGGAACAGCTTGCTGAGAAGCAGCACAACGGAACAGCCTTAGCCAACACTCTTTCTACAGAAGGCTCCCCGAGATGTTTGCAGTCAGCTCCTGGGCACTCAGCACCCCCTGACCAAGGGCAGGGCACATGCTGACCCTGTGCAGCCTGACCCCAGGCTCGGCATATTGCAGCGCAGGAGGTGCTGGCAGAGCAGGGCCATGGACTGCCCAACACAGGGGTCTGACAGCTGGGCCACCTCTGGGAGAGAGAGGGGAGAAGGCTGCAGTCCCTGGGTGTATCCCAAACCCAGCACTATTGCTTAAAGAAATGCATCTGCAACACTTATAACAACTGACATGTCCTTACACAGCTGCTGTTGCGCTGCTATAGGCTTCGGTGCTATGCATGAAGCTGCCATAAGCTCCTCTCGTGGCAGATAAGCTCACTGCTTAATACATACGTGCATGGTATACCATAATAATGCAGCAGTAGAGTCGCTGTTTTGTCTGACCTCTGAACCACCTGAATTAAAATTAGTTTTCTTTGATGCTCCAACTAAGCAGAGCAGGAACTACCAGAAATTTGCTTCAGGGTGCATAATTGTTCAAAACAAAGAGAGCGGAGCAGAAAAGCACCAGGAATGTTTACAGCACATAACAATCTCACCGGATTACAGAGATGGGTTACATTAGAGGCCTTACAGCACAGTTAAAGCCCTCCAAAAGGCACGCACTGAAATAACAGCTGGAGAACAACTGGAGGCTGGAGACAAAAAGTACTGAAGGCCGGTAATAAATCATGGAACCCGCACGTCTGACACCCTGACTTGATCAGGAAAAATGAATTGCCTGGTACAAAGTGTAATAAAGGGAGGTGACAACAAACAGACATATCTGCCAGTAATAATGTGAAGCTGAAATATAATCATAGACACTATATATGATAAATAACGTGAGACGAGGGCGCCGGCAACACAGGTAAATAATAAATTTATAAGGAAGCAAAAGCTTACACTGCAGCTGTGAAACAAAACCAGAGAGAGGGCAAACACTGCCCGTTCCAGGCGGCAGAATTCGGGTTTCGGTTTCTGAGACAAATAACTTCCTGGGTTTACCATTTTCAGTGCAGAACACAAACTGCCGTACATGAAACTAAACAGCAACAAGCACAGCTTTATCCGGCATTTCAACCACTGTCAATATACAGCTGCAAAGAAATACCTGCCTTGTCCAGCTTAGCTAAATACAGATAATTCTACCCACAACAAAACACAGTTTCTTCTGTTCCAGTCATTATTACCCATACTTGACTTTCATTGGGAATGTTATAAACGCATTTAAAGGAAGTCCCCTGTTAGGCATTCCAACTTGGCTCTGTGCAGGGCAGGATTTTCTGCCCCAGACTGCTGCACACAGGGGTGAGGGGCTCTGAAGCATTCTGCTGCTATCAGTAACTACAACTGCTAAGGTCTGCAGAAGTCAGGACAATTAAAAATAACATGGGAAAGATCTGACCCTGACACAGAGCACCACAAACAGCACACAGCAAGGCAGGGCCTTGGTTTGGGCAGGTGGGAGTGATCATCTCAGCGGGCAGCAGGCAGCATCTACCTGTGGTGCACAAGCCAGGCCAGCATCCCCTGAGGTACGGCAAAGGTATGCATGATTTGCAGCTCAGCAGGCAGCAAGATGTGAAATAAACACACAAGTCACTGAGAAAGGAGTCCATTGATACGGCCTTTTTGTTGCTGCCAGGCTGAACCCAGGGGTGAAAGCAGAAGTTGTTAGGGAATTCCCTGCTGGTGGCAAAGGTGGAGGCAGTTAATGGGGAGTTAATCCCTCTCCCAGTCCAGATTATCTTTCTGAACACTGCATTACAGTTTTACACTGTCCCCAAATGGCTGAGCCCACGGTGAGCTGCAGACCAGCAGTGTGGGGTGGGGGTGAACAGCCTGGCGGGGGCTCCAGGGTCACAGGGCCACTGGGCCGTGGGGTTGCAGGTTGAGGCAGAATAGGTGAGCTGAGCCAGCATCTCCTCCATCCATCCCAATAGCACTCTGTCTGCACAGCAGGAACTAGACGGGAGCGTTTCTTTGCCTTTTTCATTCCAGTTCCTCAGCTGGCATGTTTAAGCCCTGGTGTTTTCCAAGAACAGCCTCGCTAGGCTGAACTGAGGGAGCTGCTTTCCTTTGAGATAGCACATTTCTCCCTCAGATCTCAGCTTCTGAGTGTGCAAGAAGTGTGCTCACACCAGGCTCTGTGTGCTGTGAGCAGCCCGGCCATCGAAGGACAGACACCCCATGACAAGAGACTGGTCAGCACCACTGCCAGCAGAGCAGCAGATCTCTCTGGCAGCCACTTTGTGCTGGCACTGCTAGCAGTGCAAGCAATCAGCCATGCAGTTTTTAACTGAAGTAAAGTAAAATGGATCCCCACATCTCCCTTCCTGTCTCTTGTAGCTCGCACTCAGGTCAGTGGTGCAGTGCAGGCAGTGCTGTGTTCTGCTGTGGGGGAAAGCGATGTCCCAGACAGGTGGGATTGTGCCTCTGTAAGGAAGTGAGTAGAAGGGTGCACTGTCCTCGGGGATCTGCAGTGCCTGTGTGTCAAAGGATGCCTGGGAAAGGGCTGAGTTCTGTATTTTTAGGTGCTGTTTAGAGTAGAAGAATGAAAAGCATAATAATCTATAGGAGAACAAATCAAGACAAGCAGATAATCAGAAATGATGAGGATAAAAATCAGCAGGACTCTGGGTATAAGGTATAAGCACAGCTGGGATAAAGCAAAGCCAGGCGCTCATGGAGCTCCTGAGGCCAGCACTGGGCTGCACGGCCACAGCGGGGCTGTGTGTTTTTTCCTCTTTCCCTTCTCCGATTCATTCTCTCTCTTCTTTTTCTTTTCTAACTAGAAGTAAATGGTAAATAGTTTCGAGGAAATACAGTTTGCACATCAGTGATAAAGCAGCTGTGCTTGTCAGAAGTTCAGAACCGGCGCATCGCTTATGAGCAATATATTATTACTATGCCATTACTAAAAGACTTAACTTCCACATCGCCGTGCCAGTATTTATGCTTCATTATATTGAAGGGACTTATTACATTTAAAGGATTATCACTCCTGCCTCGCGCTGTTCAAAGCAATAAGGGGCTGCCAAGTTTGATTAATGGCCAGGAGGACCCCAAGGCATTTCATCAATCTCAAAAGGGTTTATTGCAAATATTCTAAGAAGAGCTTATTCCCATTACAAAGCAAACTACGGATCAGAAATAAAAATAAAAGGAACTATTCTTCTCTTCTATGGGAACTGCAATTATCTTCCATCGCGGAGCTGAATTGGAGGGTTGTGATTCTCTGCTTGTGTCAAGGCACACGCAGCCACGTATGTGAAAAAGTGCCTTACAATAAATAACTCAGTGGCACGTGGGGAAAAAGATGAGCATTTAACACCTGAGGCAGAAGTTTTGGAACTATCCATGCAAAAAATGTGCGTGCAGTTGCATACAATGAAATAATTGCCTAATTTGCATACAGAACCAAGGATGAGGCCATCACAGACATAAGAATTTCAGTGACAGAAGGGTCTGTCATGCAGGAAAGGGATGGACACCTGGCACCCACCTTCCCAGGTCTGAACATCATGCAGTGCTCAGATGAGCACCAGAACACACGCAGTGAGCAGTGGGAGCAGACCTGCCTCAGCTGGCAGCTGAGGACACCCCGGGAGGGCTCCTGTCCTGGCTGGGGACACATCCCAGCTCCCATCTCTTCCCACCCAGACCTCAAGCTTATTAAATATAATGAACAGAGAAGGATGACAAAAACTCAGTTTTGTACCAGGAGGCAGGACCAAAACACCTGGGAGACTTCCTGTACCAACCAAGCGCTGCCCTGCGCCCCCCAAGCACCCACCCCGTAACGCGCTGCCTGCACCCAAAAGCAGAAGAATGAGAAGAAAATGCAACAGCAGCAGCCTTAGAACCAGGGAATCATTCCCGTTGGAAAAGCCCTTTGAGCTCCCCAAGCCCACCCCAGCTCCCCCCCGCGTCCCTCAGTGTCGCATCCCCACAGCTCTGAACACCCCCAGGGACGGTGACCCCCACCCCTGTGCCACTGCCTGGCCACCCTTTGGAGAAGAGATTTCTCCTGACAGCCAAACTTCCTGCTCCAGCACAGTCTTTACTACTGCCAGAACAAAACACAGCCAAGCCAGCACAGCTGAGTTCTTGCTAAAGAGACTTCATTTCCTACCATTAACTGCTACTTAGTCGAACAGTTACGAGACAGAATAAAGCTGATATTGCAAATAAAGTAGAATTAGGAGTACGGTGAGCATGAGCCATTTTTCCTTCTCTTTCTTTTAACATCTGGAATTAGCTATATACACATTTATGCTGAACTTCTGTGATACAATATAGACCCCTCAGGGAGATTTTGCTTCATTTTATTTTATATTTTATTTTACTTTATCTTATTTTGTCTCACTGAACAGATCTACATTTGAGAAGCACATATAGAAACTGTATTTCAAAAGATTTTTTCCTCCATGTTTAATTCATTGCATCATATATAAAAGATGACCAACAACGTAAAGGGGTTATTGACCAGAAGCAATGCAGAAGTTATGCCATTAAAAATACATAAGGAGAAGCTAAACAGAATGCTCAGAGGTACGCTGTGTACAACTGGCATCCAGAAACCCAGCTGTGGGAAGCACTGCCAGCCACGCAGCATGCCAGCAGCACGGGACCATTCCCTCTGTGCTCACACACATTGAGAGTCAAATGGAGGCGTGCTGACCACAGAGCTCTGGATGTATCAGGTGCCAAGAGCCTCAGCTTGCTACCTTTGGTATCCTCCTGTCAGCATACAGGAAAGCGCATGCCCAGAGAAGGGCTGGGCTGCAATCAATACAGAGCGAGATGTCAATAAATGTGTTTTCTCTGGGCAAGAGCAGTTGGACATGGAGAGTGGAGTTGTGAGGCCCCGCATGCGTGCCTGCAGCCCTGTGCAGGTGATGGATGTGGCACAGCCCTGAGAGCTCTGCGTGCAGCCACGCCAGCACCTACCAACCCCAGGCCGCTACTCAGGTGGACCTGCACTACCTCACAGTGCAGCATGCACAGCACGGGGCTTGGGGAGACTCCAACAGAAGCAAGCCTCACAGAATCATAGAATGGCCTAGGTTGAAAAGGACCACAATGCTCATCTCATTCCAACCCCCTGCTATGTGCAGGGTCNAAAGGAACACAATGATCATCTAGTTCCAACCCCCCTGCTACGTGCAGGGTTGCCAACCACCAGGCCAGGCTGCCCAGAGCCACATCCAGCCTGGCCTTGAATGCCTCCAGGGATGGGGCATCCACAGCCTCCTTGGGCAACCTGTTCCAGTGCGTCACCACCCTCTGGGTAAAAAACTTCCTCCTAATATCCAGCCTATCTCTATCGCCAGTACTCACACAGCGACAGATTTTCCCACTGACACTGAGAGAATAACTAAGAATTCACTGCAAACAGGTGAATGGCACCATGAAACACCAGCACCTGATAAAAAAGGATGAATCAGCCCAAAGACCACAGCAACAGCCTGCACGGATGTGCCAACTCCTGTGCTAAGTATCAGAAATAACACCACTGATGACCCAGGAAGCAGAAACCTTCTCAAGATGCTGGACTCCTCATGATAATTAGCCCTGTTTTCTCTGCTTGCTTGCAGTCCTCATTACACCTCATGCTTTTTACTATGAAAGCTGTCTTTTCTAACAGCAGCATTTAGAGACACACATTTGTAAAAGAACGCAGCCCTGACTTGCACAGAAGCACAGAGCAGCTGTGTGGAAGGGACTGCTGGGGGTCACCCAACTAGAGCAGGTTCCTTCGAGGAGAGTAATGGAATTAAGAGCAACAGAGTTAAGAGTAATAAGTAAGAGCTGAGTAACAACAACAGCTATTTTGGTTCTTGCACTGAGCTACCAGGTATTACTCGTCCATGGAGGCTGCGGGCACAGCCAGGTGGCAGCTGAAACGCCTGGGTTGGTTTCTAAGAGCCTGTCAGCTGGATCTCCTGCTGCTCACATACCAGCGCCCTGAGTCCTTCCGTGATCTGCCTGGTTGCAATTCATATTTCATAGGCATTAAAGGTCCACGGCTGAGTGTCACAGGCAAGAAGATTTTGAAGATCTCCTCTGCCATTCATTTATTGTTCTTTAACATTAATTTGCATCACCGGAGATCTGACACCTGTCACAAGGAACAAGCCTTTCAACCTGGAGAGATACTGTGAATTCGTAACTGACACACATTGACTCGGGTAGAAAAAGCAATTTATTATTATTTTTAAAGGAATGCATAATGTAAAAAGGATCCTGGCTGAGCTCTCCGTTAGAGATGGGGCTTCAAGTGATTGGAACAGAAAAACCTTTGCAGTAGCCATGTTTAAAAGCAATCGCAAAGAAAGGGAGCTGGATTAAAAGGACAGAATTTTCTGAGACCATTAGGAAAATTTCAGCTCTCCTCTGAGCGAGCTGCTTGATCATCACCAATTTCCCAGCTCAGAATTTCTTTTTATGGCATTAAGTACAATACTTCAAAGGCCCTACATTGTACTTCAGTCCTACAGGAGAACTTCGGCACGCCTCTGGAAGCCATCTAAGTGTTGAGCAGTTCTCAGCTCGCTTCCATCAGGACAGCACACCTGTGGCCAAGGCATGGGCTGGCACTGCGCAGCGCCACAGCCATCAGGGCTTCACTTCCAGGCCAGGAATTCGAGGATTAAACACAGCACAACATCACATTGATGAGTTACTTGCATGAAGCCATACGTGCTGGAAAGAATGTTATTGCAGTTTTCAGTCTCTTTAATCTGTTGTGTTAAAGGAAGAATCCAGGTTGGATGGGGCCCTGGGCAGCCTGGTCTAGTATTAGATACGGAGTTTGGTGGCTCTGCATGCAGCAGGGGGGTTGGAGCTTGATGATCCTTGGGGTCCCTTCCAACCCAAGCCATTCTATGACTCTAAGAAGCTATGACCCTTTAGTTACCACAGTCTTAGTGACATATTTACAGTTATGAGGGGCCAAATCCTCCAAAGCAGCACATCAGTACCTCCACTGAGAACAGCAACATCCCTCGCAGAAACCACACAGCAGCTCCTCTACAGGCGGCGCCATTCTTTAACCACCATGTGCCAGATCCTTCCCTATTTTTACCACTGTAGTACCACTTGGGAATGGGAGAGAGGTCTGTATCAGCAGCTGTGCATCAATCCCAGTGCCACAGTGCAGACAGAGGGAGCAGATTATTCACTCTCTGCATAGCCAAGAACTGCACAAGCAGCACAGGAAGGGCAGAAAAGGTCTGCATTCCCCTCAGAAGTTAAAAGGGCAAAATACACCATATTAAGACAGATCTAAACACTGGATACGATTTAGAGAGGATTCAGAGGAAGCCTGGACCAGCATGCTGAGCCTGCGGGTAGCTGGGCTCATCTGCAGCTGTGCTCTCACTTGCAGAAGCACAGTACCTTAACTCCATCATCAATACCCGATGGATGCGGTCTTTATGTCCAATAATCTGTTTCACTCTGCAGACACCCCCCTGTGCCAAGAAGGATTTCTTAATTTATTTTAGTATCTGCCTAATCAATGGGAGTCCTCACTGTCAGACTTCTGCTCTCAGAGCTTCTCAAAGCACAGCGCTCTCCGTGCTGATGTTCAGTCCGCGCTCTCTATTTCTCTCCAGCTTAACTCGGAGACCACGTGGCCGTGGAGTTGTGAAGGATGCATGGAGGATACGCAGCCAGAAGTGTCTGTTCTTTGGTGCCGAGTGCTAATAAATGCATTGATAGATACACCACATCAGGTACCCCCAGCAGAAATCCTGCTTTAAGATCTAACAACGTGAATAATATCCAGAATATTGGGAACGGCTCACTGCAAAACCAGGCATTTAAATGGTGATGGGAGATTAATAACACCTTTCAGGAAAGGACAATAATTCATTGAATACAACCAAACCAGCACTTATTTAAAGGACATTGTTTCAACAACAACTCAATTAGCAATTAGTGGCTAAGCCAATAATCCAAAGGCAGTTCTATTTTATTTTCAATAATTAACATCTGGCAACTACGCCAGCTTGTACAACTTGTGTTTTACAGGGAGGGAGCCAGGCAAAAGGCGTGGATGGACGCACCATGGGGGTTGGTGCTGGGCTGGGGAGGAACCCAGGGGCCAAAGGCAGGAGTTGCACGGGGCAGTACAAGCAGCACCGGCTATGGCACAACACCACAAGCAAGCAGCCAAGAGCTGTGCTGGCAAAAGAAAAACCACAAATCTTCCCCAGCGTGGCAGACCCCAAAGTTCCCCGCCCACAGAAAGCTTTTTGCTCTGCTGAGCGCTGCCCTGGTTTTGCTCACCCCCAGTCCAGCACTGGCGAAAGCAGCCTGGCAGACCTCTGAGCAGAGTGCCCGGGGCTCTGAGGCTCCCAAGAAACACCGAGCGACTCCTCAGGCGTGGAAGAAGAATTAGGATTAGGCACAAAAACTGCATTTTGCCAGTGATGGACAATACAAGCCCAGTTCCTCCTTGCAGCATTTCAACAAACACTTGCCCTTTTTTTATACGTAGTTAGATTGCTTTAATAAGGCTAGCCTGCTCCATGCAGCAGAACCAATCCATACTTATTATTTTTCCAATAAAATACAGTTTTCTTCCACCACTGTGCAATCACAGCCAATTCCCCACACCTTATTTTTTCCTGGTGCTATTTAGCTAGCACCATTGTTCCATTTCATAATGGTGTAGGAATAAAATAAGTCAACTTCTCAGTGAAAGCTATCTGAATTAACATGAAGAAGCAGCTGAAAAGCAACATGGTTTCACCCCAAGGAAGACCAGCCTTGGTTGGATGGGACCTCCGTACGTCTCCCAGTCAAACCCTGTGCTGCTGCCCAGGGGGTCACAGAGTGCAGCCCAGCTCTGTGCTGAGTGAACCCACAGTGATGAGGCACCCGCAGCCTCCTGCTCTCCATCCCTCTGCCCCTGCACAGCCTGAGAGGAGCGAGCAGCAAAAACTGCTGAGCAAATCTTCTTAAAGAAAGGCTTACAGGAAGCAAAGATGCCCAATTACAAATTTGTTGGTTTTGATAAAATACTTCAAAGTGAATGAGAGCTCGCACTGCCAGAATGAAGATAACAGAAGGCATTTTAGTTGTCTTCTCTTAATAATGATTAGGCCATAAGCGAAAGCCCGGATCAAAACAGGAGGTAGGAGAATAAGACTGGCAATCAGAAAAGGAAAACCGAGCCTTGCAATGCTAACAATCTGACAGGCTGAGGAGGATCTATTCATGGTGCTGGTAGAAGGAGAAGCTGCAGTTCCTTGGACTCTTTTGGAGCCCTCAGCACCCACTGCAGTGACACGGGGCACTGCACACCACACTGACACACTCCCTCTCACCAGACCCACCTGCCCCAGCTCCTGCTGGTGTTCTGCACATCATCCCCATCCCTATCCCCACCCCTACCCCCCTGCAGCGCTCAGTGCTGCCCTGCTGACAGCAAGAGTCAGCAGCTGGCTCTGAGTCAAGAGGCTCAGATGGATGAAGATCCTCTGAACACACAAACAATGTTGTTAAAGCTCGCTCTTAAGGTAAGTACTGCTGTGAGCACGCTCCTCTTCCAGCTAGCAGGAAGGAGCAGCACTGCTGCCGGCTCACAGCGTGCTTCGACGGCTGAATTCAGACTCACTGCAAACACTTTGTGATGGGAAAGGACAAAAGTCTCAGAAGGCAGAGAGCTAAGATGGAGGAAGGAGAAGGAGTATTCATTTCCTGCAGCCAGAAGCAGCCTCCATTCAGCAGGGATACACCTGGTCCCTGCAGCACCTCCCGCACAGATGTCTGTCCTGCTGGATCTTTCTCTTTCAAGTTCTGAAGCTAATGGAATTGGTGAAAGCTATCTAGATTTCTGCCCAGAAAAAGCATGGCCTGCCCTGGAGTAATGTATAATACATGCTTTTGTGCTTTGTGCAAGTAAGATTCACTCCTTTAAACTGCTACAATTGCACTGACTGCAGTGGAAGTGAAGATAGACTCGTGTATTTTATTTTTGCAGCCTTGTGACTTCTTTAAGCAATGAAAGAAAAAGCCACCGGGGTGGCTGCTGCCCTCCTGTCCCTCCTGCTGGTGCTGGGGCAGCACATGCTCCCCATGAGGAGCACTGTGACCCATAGCCCTGGGGGCTTTCCCCACCATGTCCCACACCCTGGAGCTGTCCCACCACTTTTTTTTGCTTAATAAATTTCACAATTAAGTGTAAGAATGGGTTCAGAACTGCCTGAAGATGGGGCGCTCAGGACTCAGCCCTCAGAACCTGCCCTGTGGCCCACAGCCCACGTTTTGCCTGACAGCCAGCCCATCTGCACCAGCACAGCACCACGGCCCAGGTGTGTCTGCAGGAAGTGCAGCTGGCCTGGCACAGTCACAGAGGGCCAAAAGATAAGTTTTGATGGGCCTGTGCAGGGCAGACCACAACTAAGGGCACTTTTAGGACCATAAGGGTGTGCTTGGCTATAACATCACAGCCAAGTGAGCTCTGCTCTCATTAAGAGTGCAAGAGGAAGCTCAGGTGCAAGCTTCAATCAGCAAACCCAGCTCCTAAGTGCCACGAGCAATGCCAGATGTGAAAATCCAAACTGCACTATGCTTTTCCCACATCAGAAGCAGCTTTGGAAGAACAGGAGGAAGAGCACAACTTTGCTCGTATCATGAGAGAAATCATTTGATTTCCAGCCCATGGCAAACCAGGCTGGTGTTGTATTCCCTCAGAACAACACTGTAATATCTCCAAATGAAACTTCACCCCCATGATGTCAAATTGAAGCTGAGCAAGCACACAGATGTCTTGCTTTCACATACATGTTACACATATTGGCAGGCAACAGAAAGACTGTGCTACTTTTCAGGCTTGTGAACATGACAGAGGGCCCTTCCAACCAGCCACAATCCATGGACTGATGGGCAGAAGGCGAGGTTTAAAAACGCAAGCGCATTCCAATGGCAGCATTGGAAAACACCATAAAACATACCAGCAGGTCTGTGGTGCTGCATTCGAGATGCTGAGCCCCAACCCACAGCATGATGTTCTTCGGATGTTCAAGTATTACTTACAAAAGTAATCCAAGAGAACATACTTTCAAATGGTAATTAATGCAACACAATACCAAAAGTACCAAAGTTCCCACTCCTGACTTTGGACCATAAAGATTGGTTGCATCTTCTCTATTATGATACAAGTCAAAACTTCCAGTTACATTGCAGAAATCACTACGATGATTTGTATGAAGGAGTGGAAAACTCACGTGGTAAGGAAGTTTCAGTGAGTGTTAAGTAAGAGAAAAGCCCTTTTCACTGCTGGCAGTTTTTGCTGCGCAGGGTGCATTAGCAGCAAGGTTAAACACGACACCTAAAGTGCCTAAAGACAAAAGCCAAATTTAGGAAGTGGCTCCTCAGCAAGATTCAATCCCCACCAAAACACACTGAAGCTGTGTGCTGCTCAGACGATCCTTACAGAGAGAAACAGCCATCTGTCTTTAGCCTCAAGGCTCAGAAATACAAGCTCGGGCTGCTGCTCCGCTGGGCGGGCTGACAGAAAGGACGGTGTGAGGACTGATGCCCGGGCAGCTGAGTGCCCAAGGCTGTAAGGACCGACCTCTCGAGATGCAGGACTCAGCATATGCAGTTTTTCTATTAATGCAGAGTGAAAAATCACCAAAAATAATACAAGAGGGCACTCAGATCTGCTCCTCTATCCAAAAGCGAAGCCACCCACTGCGAGGCTCTGAGAGCTGCACAGCTCTCGCTGCCTGTAGGGACCAGACTCAGCAACCTCAGGACTTCCCCCCGCTGCTGTGACTCTGCTTACCCAAACCCTTTTTCTCCCTGCTCTTACCACCCTATTTGCACTGCTAGCAAGGGCTGCCCGCCCTGCTCCCTGGCCTCTTCCAGCATAGCCCAGCAAAGCCTCAGGGAATCTGCTGGGAAACAGCACTTTGAATTTGATGCTTCACCAAGGGTGGTGGTGATACGTCATCTCAGCTGATAAACACGACACAGACGCTGGGAGCAACCACAAGCTCACATTGACATTAGCATAAGAGTGGAATATGAATTCCTGCTTCCAATACTTCAATAAACATCTACTGCATGAAAAAAATACACGGCTCTTCTAAAATATGAGTCTTCTAGAAGAGAAAGCTGTATAGAATAGGGCCATCGGGTAATGTGAGCTGCGCAGGTCACTTAGTGCAGCTTCCCTCTCATATAGACTAAACCAAGGCTTACAACAATTACAGTTATTTATACATGAAAGTGGAGGCAAAAAGGAGGGCCTGGAGCACACCACTGGGAATCAGCCTCCATGGGGGAAGGGTGGAGCAGCTGAAGAGCCCTAAGAGCCGGAGCTGTGGCTGGAGCTCAGCTTGGGAATGGAATGAACCTCCCAAGGATCAGAAAGAAAGCAGCCTGATTACAGAACACCGGTTTTATCACACTGCCATGAGCTCCAGATCAAAAGGAATTAATCCATACATGCAAACATGCTGTAAGTGTACTTGGTTTGCAACATAAGGACCATTTGAGAATGGCCATGTTACAGACTGTTCACCGGTGAAACAAGTGCGTATCGCTGATACTTACTTTTCCTATAATTGAAATTGCTATGGGTAAAAGGAAGTTTAAATACGTCGTAAAAGGTAAATCTTACAAGTAAAATCATCATCCTGACTTTCCATCTTCTGGAAGTCAAAACACTCCAGACTGCTGACCTGTTTAACAGCACGTGATCAGCAAACAGCACCAATGTTACACGATCAGCTCGGCAGCTCCTGGCCTCGTGCTGCATGCAGCCTGCTTGGCCACAGGGTCCTCTCCTTTGCTGGGAAGCAGGGATCCTGCAGCATCCCCTCCACGCACGCAGCACGGCCGGGAAGGGGCAGACCTCGTGCCCAGCTGAATGGAAAGTGCCCTTTTTTATGGTGTTGCACAGAGGTAGAAGCTGAGCGCGGCAGCTCCGCTATTTCTAGAGCACCATCTACAATCGTTTTTCTTCCCAACATCAAGGCATTTTTAAATGACAAAGGTACAGCAATAAAGTGGATTTCTCACACGGTAAAGAAGCCCATATATCTCCAAGAACTTTTATGGGTAAGGTTAGGAAACTACTTTTCAGCTCCAAAAGCAGTAAAATATTTCCGTTAGAATCCTTACAACGATCTCAACAAGCAAGAAAGGTTTTCAAATGAGGGAAGGGAAATTAAGCAGGGGTACTTTGAGGATGTATTATGTTTCATATCTTCTTTTAATTACTAACACCAATCATCTCTATTAATAACAGGTCAGCCGCCTTGTTTGTCGAGAACACCGACTTCAATCATTTCAAATGTGAGGCACAACAGCCACATTTTCTGCTAATGATTTCTTATGCGCGTTGTTTGCCATTAGTCCTAATGAGACAATTAGACAGGAGCGTTGTGGAGATGCTGCACCATGGAAGTGACACCCTGCAGGATGCCCAGCCAGAGGCAGCAGGAGCAGTGAGGCAGAGCTGGGGGTACCCCATGCCCAGCTGGAGCAAAGGGCCTTCCATTCCCGGTCTGCTGCAATGAACAGTTAGGGCCCCGCTTTGTAGGGGGAGTTTTTATGTTCAAGGAGTTATCTTTTTCTGTTCTCACAAATAGGAATTGCAGGAAGCTGTTAATTACAGCTTTGATACCTCTAATTAATGGCAATGGCAGCCACTACAAAGCAGCACATATGTTCTGTACAAGCTCTGTATGCGTCTGGATGGCTCTGCGTGCTCTTCTCCATCCTGGCTCCTCTGCTGCACCTCGCCTCCCTTGCCCTGCCTGCACTGCAAAGGGTGCACCACCACCTCCCGCAGTGTTCCATACACGTTAGCATGAAGAACAGTCACTGCCTTGTATGATGTAAGACTGAATAACAGGAAAGGTGAACAGACCATACACATTTCAAGCCTTCCCAGGGAATGAGTGAAGCTTTCTTATTTCCAACTTCTGTACTTTGTAGAACAGTTGATTGTTGCCATCCTCCACAAATTAACATAAAGCCAGATATAACAAATCCTAGCAAACCAATTCAGAACCCCACAGCAAAATAATTGATAAATGTTTAAAGAAAAAAACCAGCCCTAAAGAGTTCAGCTTCGAGGATTCGTGAGCAAAGGCTGCAGCACGTGGATTTGCATTGCAGACACACACTCGTTCCTCTCACAAAGTACTGAACACAATATTTATATTCATTTTGCAGTACTGGCGGAGCTGATTGATGTGAACCTATTCATATTTAGATAACCTATGAATCAACAAATTAAAAATCCTCATATTAAGAAGAATGGAAGAAAGAAGGAAAAGATACCAACTTCATCTCCAGCAGCAGCGGCCCGTGGAAGCTCCCCTCCACGTCCTGGCACCACACAGCCCCCACCCCACCATGCCTGGCTGCATTGCCCCAAAGAGGGCATCATTGGCAAACAGAGCACACTGGGGTCACCAGAGCACCACGGCCCGTGGGAGGCACACATCGGTGTTGAGAAATGTACCGAATGCCCCGCCAGAGAAACGCATGGAAGCGGTCAGCACAGGCCAGATGGGGAAGATTTAAGCGATGAGAATTCAGAAGGATGTGCTGAAAAGAGGATGAGATACAGACACTCACGAGAGGTTGGATTTTGTGGGGGAAATGGAGCAGGCATCTGTTCTGCAATGAGGCTTCGCTTTGGAAATCACTTAGGGTTGCTGTGCAAATCTAATAATGTGTTATCGTATGAAAAGAGGCTCTTGTGTGAAAACATCTGCAAGTTTTCACACTCCTCCAAGGTTTCTGCAGTTATTTAATTCCTTTTCCAAACACCATTTGGTTGCTACTGATGAAAAATGATGTTTAAAATCTATTCTGTGCTTTCAATATCATCTTGAAATAAAAAACTCTGCCTGTTTATGTGCTGGTGGGCAGCGATGGGTCCTTGGGTGGAGAGGAGCTTCCACAGAAGAGTTCAAGTCTCTGGAGCCAACACAAAACAAGGTGAGAAGGAACCGCCTAATGCTGTGCTGCCAGAAGTAGTGAAAAAATAAATGGAGCAGATGTGGCAACATAAATGTTCATAGTATGGACAACCAAGCATCCAGTCTTCTCAAAACCTAATAGAATTAGAACAGAACAGAGCACGAGGCACATGGATCTGCTATTTGTAACGTGTTCTTGCAAGCCAAACTCTGTTTGAATACACAGCTTTGAATAACAGTGGTGTGTTTAGAGTTCTACAAAGCACAGGGCCTGGATCCACAAGCACCACAGATATCTTGCTCTAGAGAGCAGGGCAAGAGCCAGGCAGGAGAACAACAGCACGGGTTGGAAAGCTCTTCTGGGCGGCCCTGTGTTGCGCACTAAGGCAGAGGCCCTGCTTCCATCTCCTGCCCCACAGCCTCATCCATCACAGGGCACTGCTGATGGATGATACTCCAACAGCAGAGGGAACCTCATCCCTCATCCCTGCCCTGGGGCCAGCCACGAGGAGGAGGTGTGGGCTTTACCCTGTGTTGCGTTGTCTTAAGGCTGCTTCAAAGGGCTACTTGGCTCAAGTCAGAGCGCTATCTTCCACTGCGGGCTTGTCAAGAGCACCACAAGTGTAACTGTAAATGCAATCAGGCTGCGCCTGGCAGAAATCAGCATATAGCGACTGCCATGAATATTTCTCTGTAGGATTAATTCTTATTATCACTTGGAAATCATTTTATATAGCTAGTATTGATTTCTGAGCGCTGCTTGCATTTTAAATCACATCTACAAGCGTTTCATTTACAATTCAATGTGCTTTATCACGAAGGCGCAATGGCAGTGTTTTCTCATTGCACACAAACACCACTTGCACCACACCAACGAAAGCCCTGCCTGCTGCGGGGCAGCACGGCCGCTCCTTGGGCACGGGCTCACACTGAGAGCCACCTGCACGGGTCGCTCTGTGGCAGCAGAGCACACCACAAGCACTGCTCAGCACTCATTTTACCTTCTCCGACTGAAGGAGCAAGACATGAACAGTGGGGCTCGGTAGATGAGACATTGCTCCCATGGAAAGCAGGGGTTCAGGCAAGCGTGAGCTGATGTGCCTTCTTGCTTTTGGAAAATAAGCAATCAGAGGAATCAGAACAACGCTTAAGACACAGTAATCTCCTACATCTGAAGAACCACAGAACCATTCAGGTTGGAGAAGACCTCTGAGATCCCCAATCTACCCCCAGCCCACCGTGCCCCCTGCCCGTATCGCTCAGTGCCACGTCCCCACTGGAACACATCGGGACTTTAGCAATCTCTTCATTATAGAGAGAAAACTCATCAAAGTGAAAGAAAACATCTCTGCACCTTTTAGGAGATCCATGAAAGCCATGGAAGTCCCAAAGAGCAAACCACATCCATTCCATGATTTAAACACTTCTACAACACGTCTCCACTGCAGGGCAGTTTAGTCATGGGGACAAAGGGGCTCTGCAAGAGGTTTGCTTCTCTACGCCTTAGGCATGAAAACTGCTGCAAAATGAGGGCTTTGCGTTCAACCTGACGGCAGGACTTTGCGCAGGTAAGCATCTGTACAGAGCGGGGGGTATCAGGCTCCTTCAGCTTTTGAGGCCATTTCTCAATTAAAACCACACTTCATGATTTCCTAAGGTTCTTTACAGGCATAAAGGTACACCAGTGAAGTTTCTTTTCTTTTTCTATTTGAGTACCCTGTGAAGCGATGATATGAAACCCAAAGCCAGAAGACATCTTGCAGCTCTCTGCTTTTAACTCCCTCATCTTTATCACAATTCAAACAATTGGACGTTGCACGTTTGTTAATAGCAAGAGTTGTTTGGTTGGTTTTTACATTTTCTGTGTTGAAAACAGGAGCTGAAAGGATGCTTGGCTTCACAGACCCAGACAACAACTACCTCATGCTCTGCTGATCCCATCCTGCATGTGACCATTGCTCATTTTCTCTCTAACTTCCTGACGCTCTGCCACAAGAACTGCAGCAGAAAACAAACTCATTCTTCAGTTCCTCACACAGACAGTGGAACACTCGAGTAACGCTCCCTATACAGCCAAACCCCTCATCCACCGCTGTCTCTTTTTAGCAGACACGATAGTTTGTTCATCTTTTTGGACGTGTTGTGGATTCTTCTGATGCAGGGTGTAGCAGTTGGACAGAGCAATGGGAAAGGCGCTGCAATAAAGGTGTGATGATGGAAGGACCAGCACAATAGAAAGGTGCTATAAAGGAAGAAGATTGCTCACCTGCATCTGAAGATTCCAGGCTCGCAGGGGAAAGCTCCATCAAGGAGGAATCTCCAACCAGAGATCCTTCCCCAATGGCAGCCAGCCCTTCAGTGAGGTCTAAGAGAGGTGCAGCCAGGCTCCACCCCTTCCTGTCCCTCAGCTGAATTGCCCTCACCTGTGCTCCCAGGGCTGACCGATCTTTCCCCAGGTGCTCAATCAGTGGGTCAGGCTGGGACTCAGCAGTTCCCATACGCAGGGAATTGACAGCACCTTGTATATTGGGTAGGTGCAGTGCTGCTCCACCTCAGCAACCTGCAGCTGGAAACTGACAGCATGCAGATGGTTTGCAGCCAACCTGCTCCTTATGCAAGATAAAAATAGATCCTACTTTAACACTGACAGGAAATGAATCATAACGGGGCTTTGGTCAGACGGCTTTCAGTCAGTGCTAAGTCACTTGCTGAATGAATGCAATCAGGAGTTACATTCTCCTGGAAAACACACCACTGGCTTAGACCTTCAGCAAGCGTCTGCTCACACATCACCGAGTGCTGCAAACACAAAGCTTTCCTGGGCCAACCTGTAAATCAGTCAGGACAGCAATTAGTAGAGAGCCTGAGATGGAAGCCTGCCTAGCATCACAGAATCACTAAGGTTGGAAAAGACCTATAAGATCATCCAGTCCAACCATCCACCCATCACCAATGGTTCTTGCTAAACCATGTCCCTCAACACAACATCCAAACGTTCCTTGAACACCTCCAGGGTCGGTGACTCCACCACCTCCCTGGGCAGCCCATTCCAGTGCCTGACCACTCTTTCAGAGCAGTAGTATTTCCTAATATCCAGCCTGAATCTTCCCTGGCGCAGCTTGAAGCCATTCCCTCTAGTCCTATCACCAGTTGCACGAGAGAAGAGGCCGACCCCCAGCTCACTACAGCCTCCCTCCAGGTAGTTATAGAGAGCAATGAGGTCTCCCCTGAGCCTCCTCTTCTCCAGACTGAACAATCCCAGCTCCCTCAGCCGCTCCTCATAAGGCCTGTGCTCCAGACCCCTCACCAGCTTTTTTGCCCTTCTCTGGACAAGAATCTCTGATTGTTCTGCATTTGCTGATATCCCAAAGAAAATGATGAACCATTATGCTCTCAACTTCTCCAGACTCACGGTTTCATCGGGAACTGGAGGGGCTGACAGCTGGCCAGCTGCTCTGCATGACGGCTGAGTGCTGCAGCACGGCGTTTGTTCATCAGCTGTAATGGTTTGGGACAGCACACACGGCACACACACGCTCAATCGGGAGCCGCAAACAGAATTAGCTCGAGTCCCTTCAGGAAACAGAGAACACACTGAATCACAGAGAACTCATCAAAAGATTTACTTGATAGTGCCTATGATCCAAGCGTGGTTATATGGTAGTTTACATCTCTTTGTTTTTCCCGAGCTGAGGGTTTGCTGAGCACTTTAAAGTTCTGCTTGCTTTGCCAGCTACAGAGCTGTTTTCCGTAACCTCAGCACCCGCTGCTGCCTTCCAGCCCCCCACTGCTGCGGGCTGTGCCACGCATTAGCAGCACAGCCAGGCCAGGAAGGGCAGCCAAGGTGTTGCCCTTTGCTGCCCTTTCCCTAAAGCCAGTCCTGTGCCCAACCCACAACAGGCTGCATGAGCTGCATGGGGCAGAAGGAACGCCAGGGGCCGGGGTCACCTCGACATGCCCTTGCTGCCAAACTGCAGCACTTTGCAGGAGAAACAACAAGAACTAATTCCTACTACCCAATGCTATGCCTGTGTTTTCATTCCATAGGCACACTCTTTAGATTCACTTGACAACAGCACACGTCCCATCCCACGGGAAGAAGTGTTCTTGGGCAGACACAGGTCTACAGCTATGCACTCACCCAAAACCGGCCAATAAAACCCACAATTCAATGCTTCTCCCTCCTTGAGAAGCCACCCATGTGACACCCAGCCATGAGATGGCTGAGCCCGGGGGGCTGCTCTGCAGGGCACCTTGCTGCAGCACCATCAGAAGCCACAGCTGCTAATTAGTTCTCATAATGAGGGTAAATTCATCAGCATTCCCTTACCCTGGTTTGAAAACCAACGATAAAACTTCACATTCTTAAAACTACCTCTGTGCTATTGGAGTACTTGTCTAGCATCTTGTTAGTAGCTTCCCTTCATCTTGCAGCTTTAATTAGCAGCACCAGCCTGGGATTTACCTATGACAGTCAGTGGGTGACGAGTGCTAGCTAATGAATTGTTCAACTAACTAAGAGACTTGGGGAGTTCTCTACCTGCCCCGGACTAATACACACTTCATTAGCAACTATTTTCACCTGTGACAGCCGCAGGTAGCTCACAGATTGAACTGCTACTCTCACCTGAAATGGGCTCTCTCTACATCCACATTAATGTCAAACCCAGAGTTTTACTTCTATAGATATTACATTAATGGTGACAGCTAGTAAATTGGATCCTCAGGATTATGGGATATCTTCATTAACCCTGGGTAATGCCAGGAAGGGCTGTGCAGGCACAGCCACACCAGCACCAGCCAGGGAACCCATCTCGCAGCTGCACCATACAGACAGCAGCAAGGGAACCCATCTCTCACCTGAACAGTACAGACTGCAGCTTCATGAGACCAGCACTCCTGAGCACCCAGCAGCCTCAGAAGCACTGGATCCATCACAGCACTGTGCACAGAGATGCTTCAAAGTGCCCCCGAGTGCCCCTGCCCAGACCCTGCAGTGCCCTCAGGACCAGGGAGATGCTGTCGATGGCATCACACTGCTCATCCTCCAAGCCAAGGTGTAAGCACCTCCCTAGCTACTGTAATACCACATCACGTGTGTACACGCTGCATTCTTACAGAGGAAAATAATATAGCATACACATATAACCACTGCAGTGTTTTGAAACGGCTGGAAGGTTATCAGTCAAGATTTGGTACTTGGATATCTAATGCACTGTACTGTACAAAATACACATCTGATAGCCAACAGGGGTATAAGCTAAGTACATAAGAGAGAGCAATAAATCACTGCCAGCAATGGGCCATACCTGAACCTCTGTGACACAGCAGCCCTGTTGTGGCAGATCCCCAGAGGACAGCAAGCCTGCTCTCGAGGATATCGATCTGCTCCACTGTTCTTCCCTAATTGCCACCAATGCAGTCCCCTCCAATTAGCCTGCTTGGCTAACGGCTCTCCCGGCATTCATTATCCAGGCCGGTGACAAAGTGAAAGTCTAGCTAAGAAAGAGCCCAGAAGAACATGAAAACAGAGCAACAGTGACCGCTCCAGGCATTTTTTGCCTTACTTGCAGCATTCGGATGTGTGCCCAGGCCAGGAGACCATCAGTGCAGTGCCCAGCCTGCAGCATCACAGAGCAGGGCAGCAGAGCCCAGCACTCAGCAGAGCCCAGCGCTGCCATGCTGAGCCATCGCTTCTGTTACCTGCCCTAAAAAGCACCGCCTTCCCCAGCACAAAGATAAAATTGGTGATTAAAGATAAATTGAACCGTTTATTTATAGAAGGGATTTATAGGTTTGCGAACAGGGGACACGTGAGTAAACAACTGTGGGGGAGAAAAAGCACCAGAATGCTTCTATTTACCAGGTGGACTCCATGGGCAGCGATGGAAATACCCTTTCCCACCAGGCTCAGCACTGATCCCACACTGATGATTTTTCTCAGATGGCCTTAATCCACTTAACACAGCCCTACTGACACTGCAATTTGACCTACTTTTTTTTTTTTTTTTTTTTTTTTAAGGAAAAACCAATGATTGTTATAGTACTAAAGCAAAGAGCAGCAACAGGCAGTGCTTGCTCTGTGCAGCCAGCCAGCCAAAGCTGAAGGAACTGGCACAGATTTGGAACTGCTCTTTCCTCATAAAAGAATACAAAGAATACATAGAATACATTGCTTTTGTTAATTGCTTCCATCTATCAGATTCTTCACTGAAGTGCTTTAGATGGTATATGGCAATGGAAGGACCCCAACATGTCAGTGCTCCAAGCAGGGATCCAGCAGGCTGCCCAGGCACCCACCTGGGTGAGGACCTCCACCCTGTGCTTCGTCCTGGTGTGAGCCCGTCCAGGCGTTAAGGACTCACAGAGCTGAACGCTGTTAGGCTCACCTACATCCTCTGCTCTCCATTACGTAACAGAAACAGTGCTTGCTTCATCAAGTGCAAGAAAAATATTTACATATTTGCATCTGTTTACACAATAATAGACTATTGAAATGTGCAGTAATCACTATTTTGAGATCAAATGTGAAACCTTATTACATACATCAGGAAAATTAGCTTTCCAGTGAAACATGGCATGACCTTCAACTCCTGGCACTCAAGGCCCAGTCTAACTCCAGCCATTCGTACATAAATTCATACATTTGGAATTTATGAAGTACAGCATGAGCTGGATTCAACCTTACTGAATGCTGCAGTCTCACGTAGGCACACCCACCACAAATGCTTATTTACCAGCACGCCCACAGCACCTTTCCCAGGGCTCATTCACCTCCAGATCAGACGCAGGCATTTTTCATCCACAACTACTAATCACATTCAAAAGGAAAAGTGATTTCGGGAACAAATTCTCTCTTAGAAATACAAGGAGTGCCACGTGTCTTGGCCTTCATTAAAACGGTGAAACGTTCTCCTTTCTCTCTTCATTCTTTCCTGCTCTGTTATTGCAAACATGGCAGCAGAGCTGTAAGTGAAGGCCGTGCGGGCACAGCGGGGCTCTGTCACCGTTACAGCGGGTAGCAGCCAAATGGAAGCATTCATTTCCATGTCTGGTTATTGCTACCTGATGACCTGAGTGTTATGACAAATACGTTACCTGGGCTGAGATGGAGGTGCTGGAGCCAGAGGAAACAAGATGTACTTGAGAGGGAAAACATGAACCAAAAGAGGACAGAGATCCACAAGTCGAGAAGAGTTTGAGATGAGTGCAGCTGGTGATGTTGGAGCTGGGTGGTGGATCACTGAAAATGCAGACTGGCTGTTCAGGCAATCTCCTGCCTTCCCCTGCACACGCAGTGTGGGTGCTCCTATGGGACACGCTGAGCTCTGCCCGCACAGCACTCGGTGGCTCTGATGTCCCCATCTGCCATACACAGCGTGGTGGGATATGACTGTCTGCAGAGTACCTGTGTGCGTTTCGGATTGGTTCATCGTGTTTACACTGCAATCCCAGAGGCCGTAAATTAACAGCCTTATCTCGGTTACGGATTACTTTAATTTAAGAATGTAGAAGTTTCCACGCATCCCAAGACATCCATATTCCAGTTTCCAGGACCCAGATTGCCCTCTGGAACCATCTGTTTCTCCCTTTATCAGAGCAGCTAACACAGCTGATTAGGGTTAATCTCCATCAGTGAACATAGGCGAACCCACCCTAGAATCATAGAGTCATAGAACTGCTCGGGTTGGAAAAAGACCTTAACGATCATCAAGTCCAACCACAACCCAACCACAGTACTCGAACTCTAACAACCCTCTGCTAAATCACGGCCCTGGGCACCACACCCAAACAGTTTTTAAACACATCCAGAGACGGGTTAAACACATTCAGGGATCAGATATCTCTTACGATCAGATATCTCTTATAACACCTTACAGTGAACGTAAATCATATTTCACATTTCTGGCCCTTACAGTTGGTTGCCATTTTTTTTTTTTTGCTATTTCTGACAGAAAATTACCGTGCACAGAACACAATAATCGACACTTGGCATATCCAGGTACACTGACCAATCCATAATCATTTCTGCCTTGAAGAACAGCACGAGAACTTTTAGCCGCTTTGTAAAATGAACGGCCCCGAGGGTGTTTGGATATGGATTCACAAAGGCTTTCAGGAAAAATGCTGGGGCTGGAAGGGGTGCGGATACCTGCAGGGGTCGGATGGAGGCAGACACAAAGCAACCACATCCCCGGCCATCTCTGCTGCCCGGCCTCAGCCCCACACGCCCCATAGCACAGAACTGCTCTCAGCATCAGCAGTGACTCAGCTGCAGGCAAGTCGCAACCGCTCAGGCTGCTAATTGCTGAAACTACTCTGGAAAATGGGCTGCAGGCTCCCATGTCACTTAGATCCTTTTCAAGATATTATTAAAAGACAACTGAGGAAAAGCTTTTAAAATTAATAAGCATAGTCAATGAATCATCGAAACAGCTACAGTGTGGGTCTAAGGAAAGAAATAAAGAATAACTTAGCGCTGCCCATAAATCCATAGCCATAATGCAAACTGATACTTCTGCTTTGTTTCTGATGCAGCGAAGGTATAATTTATAACGAACACTTGTTATTTGTTCTTGCGACGAGACACTAATGATAATAGCAGCACTCCAGGCAGCGATCAGAATATATTTGATGAAGTCTAATATAATCTTTGCTTTGGAAAAATATGCAGATGTGCCCAAAAAACCACCCATTGGAACAGGGGTAGATAACCCCAGCCGACAGGTCCATTCTTACACCAAACCTGAAGTACTCCTTCAGTTGCTGTACGGGCCTTGCTCCAGGAGAAGCTGATGAGATGAGTCTAGAAGTGACTTAGAAAAGCTCTTGCCCAGCCCTGTCTCTGCGGAACATGGTACCTCCAGGGCTCCCACCTCCGCTGTGATGGAAAACAAAGCGCTGCGGCCAACATCCCCAACAAACTCACTGCAACAATTACCACCTCCTGAAGAAGCAACCATTTCAACCATGACTTAACAAAACACTGTTACACTGTGTGCTCATTTAGCTTCAAAGAAGCTAAGTCCACCCCTCCTGACCTCTCGGTGCCCAGGACACAAACCTTGGTGCCGCCCCACTGGCACTGCGCTGCCATGGGGTGAGCTGGACCCTGCACAGCAGTGCTTAAAGAACTCTGAAATCCTCACCAGGATTGGTCTGAATCTTCAGTGAGTCAGAAGAGAAAAGCCCCAGAGCAGCTCAGCATCAGTGAGTGTTTGAAACAAAGCTTGCTTGCGATCTCACACAAAGTTGAGAACCAACTCCGAAGCCCTTCCTGCAGCTGAAATCCCTCTTTGCTGAGAATGGAGTCCTCCCAAAGAGCTGTGTAAAGCACACACATCCTATCTTTCCTGGTTCCTTTCTCCCTGAAGCCATGCAGTCAGGAGGTTTGCAACAAAACTTCTGCTAAAGGTGATCGTTAGCAGATCCAATTCTTCATTCCATGATGCATCACTCTAACAAGTACCACAGATCCTCATGCTGACACAAACAGCTTTGTCATTTACAACCACTTCAAAGTACGAATTTGAGTTTAAACCAATGGAGATAATAAAAACTGCCTTTTCTCTTAAGTAATCTGATTGGATTGGTCTACTAATTTAAAATAAATGGGACGGAATGAAAATGTTTGACAATTTCAAAGTAAACTAAGTGTGGGACCAGGTTACACTTCATCGAGCTGCCACACAAATTCATGGCTTGACTCAGCCAGCGCTATTTAAAGAACACCTGTGCTGGTGGAAATGTTCCAGAGCCATTAGAGCAGCCACCTACTTTGGTTAAAGATGGATGCACGCTACGGAGCGCGGCTGCCCCAGCACAGCGCCCGCCATCCCAGAATCACTGAGCTTTCTGGATGGGGCTCTCCCCACCACCCTGCTGGGCTGAGCCGCAGTCAGCGCTTTCCAGACACAAGCCCTGTGCTGCAGTGCTGAGTGCTGCTGGCAGAACCAAACCAGCGCCAAAGCAGAACGGGCAGATGCACACACACACACGGCTCCTGTGGGATGAGACCGCAGCACATGTGCCCTCCTCCTGGCATAGAGAGCCTCAGCACAGCCCCAACCCTGCAGGCAAAGCTCCCTCCTGGGCCTCCCACCTTCTGATGAGTGTCCCAACCTGACAAAGGCATCGCTCACCAAGGATGGCCCCAGGGACACCTCGGCACTGCTCAAGGTGCCTGTTTGTTAACTGAGTCATTCTCATTATCATCAACCAGTTACTCTAATGGAAGCACAAGGCGCTGCGACTTAGCAAAGGGTTGGCATCTTCAACAGCCTGCCCAGAGAGCGCCTGCTGTGTTTCAGGTGTAGATCACCAACTCTTATCCAGATAGATACAGGAAAGAGCACTCTTGACTCTGCCAGCACAGAGATATAGAAGTGCATTATTAAACAGCACACATATGTAGTCAATTTAATGTTCTTAAACAAAAAAAAAGTCTTTTATTCTGCTGTGAATATATTTGTACTGATCTCCTGTGCACAAACTTTTTGCTGGCAGATGTGCTTTGGATATTGTCATTTCCCCACTTCGAGCTTATGAATAACACAGCGAGTTCCCTCCAAAGACAGCAAACGTTTATACAGAAATTGCATTCCAAGTAACATAAACTTTGATGAACCGTAAATATCGCACATCGTTTGCCACTATACAAAATGATATTGCTTTGAGCTATTGCAGTGTATTACCCTCCATCTCAGAATTCCAAAGGTTTGCCAAAGCCCACAGAGCAGCACAGCGCTTTCAAACGCGGCCACACTCACCCAACATCAGAAGCCCCATGCCTCTGTTTGTTTGGTGCTGCTTCTGCTCTGTGTACTCACAGTCACTGAGCACTGCGCCCCAAAAATATTTGGCAGTGAGATGTAATCTTACTGAGACAGCAGTTCCTCTGCGATTCGCAGCAGCCCTGGTGCACACAGTAACCACCCACACAGAGCCTGGGTGGTGTCTTGGGCCCCCTGCTCGGTTTAGGCCTCAGCACCAGCACTCAGCCCTTCCCAAGCAGCAGCAGGAGCTCACTGCTGCCCACCTGGCCTTCACTCCGCAGTTCTCCATGCCAGCATTACCTCCTGAGTGCTTCAAAAGGCCAGGCTGGATGTGGCTCTGGGCAGCCTGGTCTGGTGGATGGTGACCCCGCAAACAGCAGGGGGTTGGAACGAGATGAGCACTGTGGTCCTTTCCAACCCAGGCCATTCTGGATTCTGTGATTCCCCGTGATCCTTCACTTGGTTAATCTTGTAGAAAGGAAATGCATTCACATGTCTCTAAAATATTAAAAAGTGTGCCTTCCAGGACAGTAATTCCAGGAGTGATTTAGGAATAAATTTTGCTCTATAAAATCATCTCCTTCGCTGTTCACTTTACCTAGCTAATAATAATAATAAAAAAAGTAGGAATCAGCATAATCCATTGGAAGAGCAATGCTTCAAGAGTTATTTGAATTAAGTCCCAGATATATGTGCCTTGCTCTGGGTTATTACTATTTTCATAAACAGAATAATGTGTTCTCTGGGCATGAAGAGCTCCATTGCAGCAAACATTAATGGTAAAATAGATGGTGGGAGGGAAAGGTGAGCTCCTGCTGGGACAGGAGGCTGTAGCTACAGGGAGGGAATAAATGCCAGGCAGCAAAGCCACACCGGTCTGCCTACACTTAGAAATACCAGGCAAACTAAGGTATTCATTATTTATATTACCACTTAAGTCTTGTCGATATTTATCAAAGAACGCATATTAACTCGAAATAATTAAACAAAACCACTGCACTTTGTGAGTACCACAGGAAGTGCTCTGCACACTTCCAAAGCCAGGACCCATCTCAAACCATTGCCCAGGGGTAGATCAGTGCGAACGGATCACAGGATCACTGTGTGGTTGGAAAGACCTCTGAGATCCCCACGTTCCACCTTCCTCTGCAGCACCCGCTGCCCCTGGAAGAACAGCGTGCAGGGGGAAAAGTCACAAATCAAACTCGATAATTAAATTTGTTGCAAATTAAATTCTACCCTAAAAAAAAAAAAGAAGGTAACTGTGACAAAAATATATCTCCCTCTCTCTTCTTCTGCTATTTAATAGCCTCAGAATGAAAAGTCTAGTACAATTTTCTAGTCCAATTGTTCCAGCCGGGGGGAAAATTGCTCATCATAATTAGGCCGCTTTCATAACGTATCTGCTCAGCAGCCGGGCTGCTGCAACTGACCGCACCTGCGGCCGCAGCCCCGTCCCAGCAACACTCCACAGCCCCACTGCCCTTCCCCAGCCCTCACCGTGGGCCCAGGCTGAACGCGAAGCTCCGCAGCCATGGGGCAGATGCAGAGGGTCATTCGCTTTTCTCAGCCTGGGAATGGCCTGCACACCCAGTGACACCGCTCTGGGGTTGAGGCTGACAGTGAAGGGCTGAAAGAAGCAATGGGAGGGTGCCCTGCTCGTCCTCTAACCCGGGGAGGGCAAGGCAGACTGAGAAAGCAGCACCGTGAGGTTAAAGGGTGGAAAAAAGCAGAGGCCCCTCTGCATGAGAGCCCCCACAAGTGCCAGCAAATATCTCAGTAGTAGATGGGCTTCAGTTTGTTACATGTGGGCTTCCCAAATCCCAGGGGTCAGAGGCACGTAGGCATTGTAACAGGGCGCCAGTCATTTCATTTCCAGCTGAAATGTCTGATCAACAGTTTGCTTCATGCTCCCTCCAGAAGCAGCCCTCAAGGATGTTCGGAGTTAATGGGGCATGGTGCAATTCTACACACCAAGATCTTCTGAAGGGCTTTTCCAGACTCTTTGGATGCTGTGAGCTACAATTCTCAAGCCATTGTGTAACTTTAGAACCTAAAAATTCTTACTAAAATCCCAAACAATTAAAATCAACTTGAACAGGAAAGGACAAGATTCTCTTTCTGAAGAGGAACCCAACCCTCATTTCTGCAGCAGAGGCAGCTCTCACACTGCTATGAACTGTACTCAAAGGATTTAGGGATTGGAATAGCTTCCTCCCATCACTGCGCACACGGCCTGAAATCCCGTTACACATCATACAGCCATACGAGACCCTCAGTACCTGAATACCACTAATCAAAGGTTTTGTGACTGTTTGTATGAGCGTCTCCATGACATTTCTAATATTTCATTACAGATTCACTTAATAACCCTCTCAAATAAGAATTTTAACAGTACAGCACTGCTGCAGTGGGGGTGTGACAGGAGTGTGAAGTGGGCTGGTGAGTCCAACCCTAAAGAACGTCTTCAGTGCTGCAGCACAGCTCCGCTTGCGTAAAGATGACCCAAAGTTAACAGCTACATGGTGAAACACCTCTATATATTCTATATATTGAGGCCCCATCTGGAGTACTGCATCCAGGCTTTGGGCCCCCAGCACAAGAAAGATGCAGAGCTCTTGGAGTGGGTCCAGAGGAGGCCACTGAGATGATCAGAGGGCTGGAGCACCTCTCCTGTGAGGAAAGGTTGAGGGAACTGGGCTTGTTTAGCTTGGAGAAGAGAAGGCTCCAGGGAGACCTCATTGTGGCCTTCCAGTACTACTGGAGGAGGGGGAACAGCTATTTACAAGAGTGGATAGAGATAGGACAAGGGGGAATGGTTTTAAACTGAGACAGGGGAGGTTTAGGTTGGATCTTAGGAGGAAGTTTTTCACCCAGAGGGTGGTGACGCACTGGAACAGGTTGCCCAAGGATGCTGTGGATGCCCCATCCCTGCAGGCATTCAAGGCCAGGCTGGATGTGGCTCTGGGCAGCCTGGTCTGGTGGTTGGCGACCCTGCACATAGCAGGGGGTTGGAACTGATGAACATTGTGGTCCTTTGCAACCCAGGCCATTCTGTGATTCTACGAGATGATTCTGTACATTTCTATAAATACAACCAATACTAAAAGTACGTAGTCTTGTCAGCTTACTGATTTCATTGCTATAAACTCATAATACCCAAGATAATTATGACATGACACATCAAAATAAGCACACAACTGCTTTTTAGCACTTCCAATTTCTTAAATATTATGTGACCATATCAAGTTTACATAACAAAATCAGAATGAATGTTGTACACATCAATGTCTTAATGCTACCTTATAATGTGGTGTTCTGTTCTGTAAACAACACCACATCCTCAAAAACCTTGTAATTATAACTGTCACTGGCGTGGCATTTTTCATCCCAGCTTAGCTATGCACTTTAATACATAACTCAATACTTCATCAGCATAGGTTCCAAAATAAGTCAATTTAATAATGTAAGACCTTTCTGAGACCTTCATATACAGCTGTGCTCATTTTTAACTAATTTAGTTCATCTGATCCAAATCCCTCATTAAAAGCTGCTACTCTATCATGGTTAGGAACAGAATAACCAAAATAATTGCTTTTAGACCTGACAGAGTTACCGATTTTAAACCATGCTTTAAATAAGGCTGAACTCATTTATCTCGCAGAAGACCTCAGCCTTTCCGATTCTGTGACACAGTAAACTAAGAAAGACGACAGCGCTTTTATTTATCTGCTTCATTTTGCCAAGACATCCATCCTTCCCTCTGCCTCTGAAAACTGCTTATTGCTTCAGCCCAGGAAATCACCTTATTTAGGGGTTTTACTGAGCAGCCGTCAGCTCCTAAAGATGTCAGGCAGTCACAGCCTGGGGTAGCCTCGCCTGTAATTCGCCTCAAAGCGTGCTGGCACTGTTCAAACTCCTTTAGGACATTTCCCAATCTCTGTTACAATTAAGCTAAAAGAGTGCCTTATCAAACTAAACGTGTTAGAGCAAGTCTCATCAGTCCTGCTCCTCCAGCTCACCCCCACATACATGCAACAAGCCAAACAGTCCATAGAAAATGCTTGCACCGACGCCAAGGTAAGTCAGCACAACTCTGAGAATGAAACGAAGCCAACCAGCTCTCTACAAGCAGCATCACTTGGGTCTTTGTTCTTGGCTATGTAGCCACTTTGGCCAATCCCCACGTGCGCTTGCAGCAGCCCAGCAGCACCCTGGGCTGGGAGTGAGGAAGGCAGCACCCCACGCTACAGTTCACACCACATGGGGCAGCCTCACAGCTGGAACACAGCCCCGCCACTGCCTGCTGTCATCTCCTCTGCTCTTTGGTTCTGGGTCTCCTGGAACAGGCAGAAAAGCCACTGTAGAAGACGAGCATCCTTCAGTGCTTCAACCGAGGCACCCAAACCTCTGCTGTCCTCCGTCACACAACAGCAATGGCAGCGAGTTCTTCTCCTCTGGTGTCAGAAAGAATTCCTGACCTTCACTCAGCCAATGTGCACGTCTGGGCAGCACGCAGCCCTCCCAGCCAGCAGCAGCTCATTGCTGCTCTGCACTGTGCCGTGCAGACAGTCTCATCTGGTACTGAATTCCACCAGTAATGAAATGCACTTTGTTTTGAACCGTGTCACACAACATAAAAATGTGTTTATTCCAAACTGCGATGTACCACTTACTTAAAATATTGACTTTGATATTTAACGTTTTCATTTTCCCATCACACGTTCGCAGCTCCGTACTAAAATTAAGTGACACCACAGTTTATCAAAAGCCGGGGTTACGTCTGGAGGCTGAACATTTTTAGTGAGCAGCATCACGGCCACACAGAACCAGCAAACACCATGTGTGGAGCTGCCTCCTCCCGCACCACGTTCCCTCTGATCCCCAGAGCTCAGCTCACAGCACCCAGGCGGCCCAGCAGCGCCGTTTCCCCATGCTCTGCTCCCAGCTGGATGCATTGGGTGGGCATGGCAGGGACTGGGCACACCTCCACGTCTCCCAGGGATGCCTTCTGCCCCGGGATAACCAAACACTCCGATGTGTTGCCCCTGCAAACTGTCACTGCTGTTATTAAAACCCTGAACTCGCGGAACGGAGGCAAAAGCTCATCCATGCACTACAGCTGGTTACTGAACATGCTGGAAAAGCTGTGGAAGTTTTCACACAAGGGTCACACCGACCTGCCTGCTCAGACTGCAGGTGCACTGTGCTGTTCCATAAGCCTTACTCTGCCCCACACAAAACCTGCTGGAACATGGGCTGTCCTCTACAACAGGCATTCAAGGCCAGGCTGGATGTGGCTCTGGGCAGCCTGGGCTGGTGGCTGGCAACCCTGCACATAGCAGGGGGTTGGAACTAGATGATCATTGTGGTCCTTTTCAACCCAGGCCATTCTATGACTCTATGCTTCTAAGAAAAAGCTCTGGGCAACCAGCACAGCTGGGCAGAGCAAACAGGGGAAAGAACTAGTTTAAGTGGTACTGCTTCATTTCCTCCAGCAGCATTGGTGTTCCACAGCAGCACAGAGCACTCCCTCCTGCCTGCACGTGGCACCCACCCTCACCACAGCCCAGAGAGAGAAACACAGTCAGAGAAACTACCAACCACTACATGAAATTAGCAGCTTTAATAGAAAAACCCAGCACTGCGTCTATGAAAAATTCCAATGTGTGCCTACATATCTATCTATTATCTTAGTCAGAAATGAAACTATTTTACTGAAGAAAAGGTAAGGGCTTTCCTGTATGCACATAGCTATCAGGTGGATGAATACAGAACCTGCTCCACAGTGCAGCAGTAATGCACAGCTGACACCACTGAGAAGCAGGTTAGGCACCCTGTGCTCAGCCCAGCCCACCAGGGCAGGGCATGTCCTGCAGCCCGACGCCAGCCCAGCCTCCTGCAGGGATGCTGCTGCTGCTTTCTGCACAGCCACACACACCTTATTCACGTTAAATCAACCAGAACTTTGTTTGAAACTTCTCCCCCCCTTCTTCAGTTGTGTTTTCCTTCGAGAGAACTGCCTTGTGTCACTCATGCTTAATTAAGTACACCGAGCCTGTAGCTAGCAGCAAAGCCTCAGCGTGCCTCCAGACCTGTGGTTTATAGACGGTACCATCTCCAATTAGTGAGAAATAGCAGCGTAGTGTCAGAGTGCTGTTTTCTCCTCAGCTGCTGTTGTACCGTGTGGGTGGGGTTGCTCCCACCAGCTCCCATTGCCAACCCACCTGCGGGCATCCCAGCACCTCCCAGCTCTGTGCAACCTCCCGGGCAGGCCGTGCTCCCAGCCAGCAGTGTGGGCACCAGGCTGGGGTGGAGACTGCAGCCCTTCCCCAGCAGCCAACAGCCTGGGGTTTGCAGCACTTCTTCACATCAGGAACAAACCCAGATACAGCCGTATCTGTGCCCAATGGGAATCGGGGGCCAGAGAAGGAGGGCTTCGTCCTCAAGCGCTGATTGATGAGGGCAAATTATATTCAGTTTTAAAACATCTCTAGCATGAAGCCAGTGAAGTATCAAAGGCATACAACTGTATAGTAAATTATGTATGCCTATGTTTTGTAGAGGGAATGAGGCTCCTGCATCCTTCTGACAGAACTGCATTATGTAAATTTAACAGGCATACTGGAGACGCCGTACTAAGCCGGACAGATATCTCATTCCTGTATATTTAAATAAGCACAGAAAAGAACCCAGCCTATTGTACATGAATATATAGAATTTCCTTCATTTACATTGATATTTGCATAAGAAAAATTGCGGGAGATTTCTGCATGCATTGTATGCTAATTAGATTTTTTCGAGACAAAACTGATACTGCTAACAGTTGGATACTCTCTTTGTTTTAATTATGCATGACTAATGATAGCTGTTTGGCTGTCTGACCACCAGATTGTCTGCCGTTGCCAAGGGAAAATCTTTTAAAACAGATTGACGGGCTTTGTGTTATAAAACAGAGCGTGTTGTAGTTCAACTCAGATTTCTGAGAGAGTTTAGTGGGTATAAAAACTAAAACTTTGGCTGTTCACAACGACATCAGACTTCAACCCTGGCACATCCACCCACAGCCACAGGCAACACTGAGCCTGAAGATGCTGAAATACTGCAGAATCACTGCCACAGCCGAAGCGGCCTCGTTTCGGGCTGAACCCTGTGCTGGACCACACTCGTGATGAAGTCACCATCAGATCTCTGCTGGCTTTGTAAGTAATGCACCATGCAAAGCCAGAGTTACTGCAGACACCTCCTGAGCCCCCTACGGTTGTGTATAAGGAAGTGTTACTGAAGGAGCAACACGAGACACCGCTGGGAGGGCTGAACGTTTCATTGGGCCTATTTTCCATCTTCGTCTACATGAGTGTGCAGTGTGCTAACGAACCCGGCCTGTGCTGGTGGCTCACACAGCTCTGATCTCAGGAAAACAACATGCATCTGGTTGGAGGAGGAAAGGCTCTTTCTGCGGAGTTGAAAAATGGAGGATAGCCTGGTAGGTCCTGGGGTGGGGTCAGAACGGGCTCCAGAGCGCAGCAACCACAGACAGCTCGTGCAGCCTCTGCCACCCTGCTGTCCCTGCACGCCCACCCTGCACACCCACCCTGCACACCCAGCAATGCAATGGATGTCCCTGCACACCCAGCAATGCAATGGATGCCCCTGCACGCCCACCCTGCACACCCAGCAATGCAATGGATGCCCCTGCACACCCACCCTGCACACCCAGCAATGCAATGGATGTCCCTACATGCCCACCCTGCACACCAGTAATGCAATGGATGTCCCTGCACACCCAGCAATACTATAAGCATGATCAGTGCAAAGGAGGGACTGCTTGCCTACAAACTGAAATAACTTAAACAAGCACAACACTGTGCTAGAATGAACCTCAAATTGATGTCTGGGTTGAGTTGGGAAAAATGGGAAATTTACAGATTCGTAGAGCTGCTTCCTGTGCTTCTAAGTGGGACCTTTCTGTTCCCACAAGGACGTGGATTTCGTACTGATCGTCTCTTCTCAAAGGCTGAAAGACAGCCAGAACTGAGAGGGCTCCGCAGCCCACCCCCACCCTGCCAACACGCGGAGCCTTAACAGAGCGTTATTTAACAGAAATTCCCCATTCCTCGTGAGGAACAGAGCTCTCACAGGGAGACAAAGGTTGCTCTTTCAGCCTTATCTTTGCAGGCGGCGAGGCAGGGAGATGCAGCCCCAAGAACAGCCTGCGTGAACACCAGCTGCCTTCCCGAGCTGTGAGATGGCAGGCACCACTGCCAGGCTGCCACCATCACCTGCAAGAGCACGCGGGATCGTCCAGAACTGCACCCAGCCAGAGCAACCCGCCCTGCTCCTGGTCACTGCTGCCTGAACCTCCCTCAAGCCGAGGCACTGCCCCACCGTGCCCATCGCAACCTGAAGGCACAGCCCCACCGTGCCCATTGCAACCTGAAGGCTCAGCCCCCCCGTGCCCATCGCAACCTGAAGGCACAGCCCCACCGTGCCCATCGCAACCTGAAGGCCTGTAGCAAACCCAGCCCTGCCTGCACCACACAGTGTGGGACCAGATCAGCTCTCACGCAGGATGGTTAAAGATGCAGTTCACGTGTCTGTGTTTTGTTCCACAGAAAATTCTTTAGAACAAGCTCTGGTTTTCACTCTTTACTCGTTCCTCTTTCTGTTAGTTCCTCTGCACAACATCTGAAACATTCACAATGGTGTTAAATTATTATTTCCATTGACTCTGAATGTATTTATTTTAACTGCACAGACAAGAGGCTAATGCCAACATATGCTTATTTAATAACAGGTAGGGCTGTTGAACGTGAGAGCCGTCCCCAAAGAACAGCCTGCTTTTAGAGGGGGTGTGTGTGTGTGTGTCCACATAACACAGCTGTATTTCAGAGAGATGGAACAAAGCTTCGCACAGCCAAATAATTCATGATCCTGAGATGCACAAGAATACCAAAAGAGCATGGAAGTCAGAAACGGACCATCTGAAATCATAAAGGAGAGAGGAAATCTTTCACATTTATCACGTTACCTGCCCCCCTAAATCTGCACTTCTACATGCATGCAGACAACTGCATTTGACATTGGTGCATGGATGTGAATCTGAGGGACTGTAATGCTAAAATATGTATAGTCTCTTAATATTTAAACACGCCATATACACTTTATATGCTCCTGCTACTTCAACCGCAGGCCCGCCATTCCAAACGCCCATTTCTCAGGAGCGTGAGTGATGGCAGATGAATTACGCTTTGTAGACTTGTTGCCAGCTTTCCATGATCACTGTGGCTCCTTTTGCAAAGACTATTTGCTGTAAAGGGCAGCTCTTGTCAGAAGAGAAGGGCTGTGAAGCCCCACGGCCCAGAAGTCACCAGCCCCAGCCCAGCCACTTAGATACAGGGCCTAAAAACCAGGATGTGTGGGAAGCCAGAGGAACTGGAGGCATGGGCTGAGGTGCTGCTGCTGCCAACCTTCCTTGGCCGAGGCAGAATCCATCCCCATGCCAGAGTGACTTCAGAGCGGGTCAGACACTGCCACGAGGCGCATCCAGAGGGCAAGCAGGAGGGCAGAAAACACAGAACGCGTGTTCTGCTGGCAACTGCCTGCACCAGTCAGACAGTGATAAAGAAATCAGTGAGCCTGACAGCGATTAACACGCCTCGAAGCATACTTTACAAGACAGAAAATTGCAAACCCCTTGTTTTGTAAAGCCTGTGCTGTATAAAATGCTGTGACACTTCACATCTGGACACAAGCTTGGGAGGGACTTACGAGGTGTTTATGGTAAATGAATTCATTTTTCTTTGCTAGAATTTGTTTCATTTTCTTTGATGGCTTCTTTACACGCATCTCCACACCTCTGCCCCTGTATAATTTCCCACTGATTTATCAGAGAATTGCCTGCACCCAGGGAACTCACTCTTCAGCACGGGCACTGCATGGCCAAGAGAAAAACATCAGCTAAATAAAGGAAAACAAAGCTGAATCTATGACCTGAACCAGATGTAAGAAAACAGGAGCCATTCCAAATATTTAGTCACACCAAATATTAATGGCATCTGCTTTCAGGTACCTTAAGCACCACCTAAAGTGAAGAGCTCTCTTCTGTACTCCAAAGGTATCTCCTTCAGAACATGATGTTGGGAAGCAGCCACCGAAAGAGATGGGCAGTGTTTCAGATGGGCTGTCTGCTACACGTCCGTGCTCTTAATGCCAACGAGAGACCGGTTGTAGAGAAAATGGAGAAACCACAACATGTGGAGGAGCCAGGAGTGAGAAGCGCTGCTCCTGCCTCCCACACCAAACAGGCTGCCTGCAAGGTCTGCTGGCTGCACGACGAACTTTGCAGCTCCCCGAGGATCTTGCTCAGTGGGCCTCTTCTCCACAAAAACTACAGCTACGCTCTTAAATACCAGAGTGGGGACGTTTCTGCCTCTGTTTGCTGCTGTCAGACCCAGTGAAACGCCGTCCGTGTTTGTCAACTCATCACACTGCCTACCTACCACGCTCCTACACAGCATTCAAAGAATCAGAAGGTTGAGGTTGGCAAGGACCCCTGCGCCCACCTTCCCCCAGCCGTGCTCCAGCAGGGCCCCCGGCAGCTGGTGCCCAGCATCCACCCAGGCAGCTTCCAGACACCTCATGGAGAACGCCCCACAACCTCCCCAGGTCCCCGTGCTCACATCCGACCCTGCGCTCAGCACTAGCACCCAGAGGAACCTCCCGGCCCCCAGGCTGTGCCCCATGCTTCTGGCCTGACACCGGCACCACTGAGCAGAGCCTGGCTCTGCCCCCTTGCGCCTCCCTGCAGGGACTGATGGCCGTGGGTGGGATCCTTCTGAGCCACCCCTGCCCCAGGCTGAGCAGCCCCAGCTCTCAGCCTCTGCTCCTGCCCCAGGCCCTGCAGCACCTCTGGGGCTCTCCACAGCTCCAGGTCTCTCTTGCTCTGGGGGTCCAGGACCTGACCCAGTTCCCCAGGTGTTGAGCAAAGGGCAGGATTGCCGCAGACCTGCTGGCAGTGCTGGTGTATCTGGACTCCCAGATGCTCTTCTGGAAGCCACTTCCCACCTGGGTGCCCGCAGCACGTCCTGGTGCTGGGCTGCTCCTCCCTGGGTGTGGGGCTCTGCATCTCTCCTTGTGGGGCTGCAGGAGGCTCCAGCACCCGGCTCCTCACCCAATGCTTTGGGAACATCCATCCCACTAAGGAGCATTGGGACTTAAACCTTTACAGGGAAAAGGCTGTATTTTTTCATGTATTCTGGAGTATATTGAATAAGTTACTCTATGATCAGACAGCAGCAGCGTATCTTTTGTTTTTAAAAGGCGTCAGGCTCTGAAACTTAATTGTGTGTGATTGCACACCACGAAAGGCCCATCAGGTATATCTGCTTTAATCGTTTGTGAGCTGTAAGAAAACAAAACGCAGAGAAAGAAGCCGCTTGCTTCAGAAAGCCACTCTGAGCATTTTCAGCTCTGCACCTTTAGATACTTCAAGCAGCTTTTGTTTACTAACTTCAGAGGGGATGGGGCCTCAGCCAAGCTCCTCTGTGCTGCTCACCTCTTCCTGAAGCACCAGCAGTGCTGTCAGTGCCACAGCATCACTGCACACCCAGGGCTGCATCCCTCTCTGCACAGAAGGCCTTTAAAGGAGTCACCAGAGAAACACAGGTCATGGAGCACAGATTGCTGCCCTGTACTCCCAGCAATTTACAGCGTAGCGACCTGTTCTTCTAGGGACGTATCGGAT
Organism: Pavo muticus; assembly: GCA_016647715.1. NCBI lineage: Eukaryota > Metazoa > Chordata > Aves > Galliformes > Phasianidae > Pavo > Pavo muticus. The sequence continues at coordinate 565,734 of JACDJE010000225.1, read as the reverse complement.
AACGTTACAACTTTCTCCTTCCTCATGTGTTCTCACTAAACCTGAACACATTACCTGGGACAAATGCAGAAAGGTGCAGGATAGAATTCATACACCTGAAATCAAGTGGCTTCCTAAAATCAGCTCTTTGTACCAAGCAGCTGCATCACAGACAGAATTCCTTAAGACTCCAATCAGCAGTGAAACAAACAGCACTGGGACAGCACAGCTCAACCACGGATCCACACGACTTGCTTTACCTCATGTTAGCACTTGGAGGCTTCTATCTGAACACCTCAGCACTTAAAGGAGGTTTTATCCCTCACTTCTGGTGAAGATGATGAAAAGCGAACACGGGGACCAGGGCTGGAGCAGGTGCGCTCTGCTCAGCCTCCCACTGCACTCCTGCCACGCTCTGCGTGCTTCGCTCTGTGCTCTGCCCCACAGGAGCAGCAGCCCTCTGTCCCACAGGCTGTCACTGCACATCCGCAGCCCAGCGGGGCCACGCGTGCATCCCACAAACCACAGCCACCTTCCCTCAGCCAGGGCAGCGCTGACTCCGAGCCACGCCAAGGACTCCCGTATTCCATCATTAATTATTAAAAACGATCGGCAGCTACTCTCAGCGCAGAGCTGCCTGTGTGTGGGCCAGAGGTGCCTCCCTGCAGACCTCACTCCCACAGCACAGGGAGGAATGGAGCAGGGCAGCCTGGTGCCGGGAACCCAGCTGTGCCGGCAGGACGGGGCCCTGCCACCCCACAGCTAGAGAAACGGAGAGCTGGGCTGGGAGCTGCAAGGAAACGTTCCTCTTTCAGCCCCTGCACTGCTTTGCCAGCTCACCAAGCCCGCACCTACATCAGCTGCCAGCTTCCAGCGCTCCGGGAACTAGCAGCACTGCTTCTCATACACATCTACGTTCCAGATGTGCAGTGAGGAGCAGTTCCTAGGAGCACAACGATGTGCACCCAGGGATTCCAGACACGCAGCCCTGCCCGGCCCCACGCATCTTCCGCGTGCTCTTCTGAAAGCACTTCCCTGCCAGGATTCACACTGCCCCTTTCAAGCTGCGTTACCAGCTAAAAACAAACCGAACTCCTACTTGAGAGCAAGTCCACAGAAAACACAGGAAATGAAAGAAATTAATCTCAGTGCAAGAAGAATGAAAACCCACAGACGCAACACTGTGCTATTTCCCATCTAACTGCTTTGTTCCGGAGTCAAGCAGTGACTGTGCTCTGTGCAGCAGCAGCTCTCTACCGAGCAGACGTTCGCCCATGAGGCAGCAGGGATGTTCTGATCCCCAGAGCCCGATCCCGTTTATGTAACCCACCCAGCTGCACAAACACTGAGTTTCCAACAATCACAGGCCCAGAAATCCGCACTGATTCCAGCTGACAGCCTCCAGCAGAAAACCTCTAGAGCACCGTACGATTCAACAAGGCGCTTCTCAAGGCGCTTCACTCGGGTGCTAACGGCATCGAGCGCCGGCTGAGCACGCAGCGCCCGCAGCTCCGCGCTGCCTTCGGTCCCCGCGCAGCGCACACGCAGGCACGGACACCTCTCGGCTCGGGCACGGGGCGCGAGCGGGGCACGCGTGCGGAGCGCTGTCGGCAGCCCTACGAGGACAGCTGCTGGGTTTTCGAGAGCCGCTACAGCAGCAGCAGACAGGACAGCGATCCCGAATTCCGTAGGAGATGCCCCCACAGCCCGGTGCAGCGGGTTTAGAGCCGTTCAAAGGCTCCGCAGCCCGGCGGGCCGAGGGACACGCGGGCGGAGCGCGGCTCGGGCAGCTCCGCACAGCGGCACAGCGGCGGCGCGACCCGCTGCGATCGCGTTGAGAATAACGAGAAATCGCGTACGGCAGCGGTACGGTGACAAAAGTACGGGCAGAGTTCGAACGGGAAAGCAACGAGGGCAGGGCGGGGGTAACGCCGGCAGTCGCACAGGGATTCGGGCAGAGCGAGAACTCCGCAGCGGCCGCGGAGCAGAGCCGGGCAGAGCGGCGCCGGGAGGGCACGGAGCGGCACAACGACGCGAGAACGGAACGCTGCGGCGGCTCTGGGGCGGCTCGGGACGGCCCCGCGCTCAGCACCCCCCGGCCCGAAGCCCATCCCGGAGCCCCCCTCCCGCTCCTACCTGAGCACGGCCGTGTCCCCCTTCCGCACCACCAGGCTGTCCGCAGCCACCCCGGGGAAGTCCCCTCCCGGCGCGGCGAGCCGCCCGGCGGGCAGCAGGCAGCAGAGGCCGAGCAGCACGGCCGCCAGCCACTGGTGGGAGCCCCCGGCGCCCCGCACCAGCGGCACCATCTCCGCGCCGCTCCGCGCTGCCCCTGGGCCCGGCGGCGGCCGAGCGCTGC